>MU227297.1:1775770-1793711 GCA_018584345.1 Thuja plicata
TATAGGAGAGCCATGGTGGTATAGAGGCATGTCTCCCCAAGGAGACATGACTCTATACCGTCATGCCTCTTCACATATCAACTACCGTTCAAAACAACCGATCCTTAATGCAACTGATCGATGTCTTTATCAAAGTAAACAAAGTGACTGATGTATAACAAATGACACCCGATCAGTGTCATAACAAATGGTGCCCGATTATTATTATTAACCAATGGTTTATGCATATAAATCGGTGTATAATATTACCCGATAATGGTCGCAGGATAACACCCGATAATAATCAGGACAGTATATATGACACCCGATAATAATCGGGGGAATATATATAACACCCAATAATGATCGGAGTGTATGGTAATATCCAAATCAATGCAAACCGATCTTTATACAATGAGGTTTAACTGATATAAATCAGGATTGAATACATGGTTAATAGAACTGATAATAATCGGTCATTATAATATTGATTACTCTATGAATCAACGATTACTATATTTGATCATTAAGCATTTGACCATCGGATATGTATATATGATGTTAATCGATCAATCATAATATTAGTATTATGGGAAGAGAACAATTACTATTAAATATGAATATATGTATATGTATCAATGTATATAATAATAATATCTATTATTATTATATATATGTTGATATGTATATATGTATACATAATTTGATATTTTCTCATAATATTAATATAATCATTATTTTATCTGATCGAAGCTACAATCATCAACAATTACTAGTAATACTATTTAATTTAGACTAATAAATTTTTATTATTAGTTATAATTAAATAAATAAAGAAAAATGTAATTTATTTTTAATTGTTTATTATATTTATTTTTATAAATAGTTGTTGAATATATGTCATTTTTATTTAAGGAGCATTATATTATTTAATTATGAAGATATATTTATTAATTTAAATTATGTCAATAAATCTTGTATTAATGGAGATTTTATAAATAAAAAATATAATATAACTGATAGAAATATGGCAGCAGACAATTGAGAGGGGGGTGAATAAGTTGTTCTAAAACTTCACAATTTAACCAAAACTTTATCATTAACTTCATATCTGATAATTAAACATTGAAGCACAAATCCACAACACATCAAGAACATATAACACCAAGATTTTTAGCGTGGAAAAATCGGTCAAGGGAAAAATAACGATGGGGATGAACCCATGAGATGATGTACTATGTTAAAAGCACTATATCTTGTTAGGAGTATTACAATGGGAATGCACATGCATTCAGGCACACTACCTAGAACTCACTATTCAATTACAAAAGGAGTACACCCTTGTGAAAGGCTCACTGCCTTACAAATTCTTATGGACAATAATCCACATATCATGAACTCGACATTAGCATCTTCCGCATGCCTGGATCAGTTCCACTGAAGTACAATTACAAATTTCTTTTCCACACAAGATCAATATTCACACATCTCTATCTCAACCATACATCCACACACTCTCACTCACATGAATAGAGTTACATTTATAAAAATCATCAACCTTGGAGAAATCAACATGGTCGCCTAAACTCTCATCACCTAATTAAAATATAACCTCTCACACTTACAATGTTGAATGTGAACCAATGTATGTCGACTAATACATAACACGGCTAATGACACCATCCTTAAACATGCTAAGCATCCAATAATCATACCTTGAACATCTCCAACACGCTACAACACCAAGTCGTCCAAGAACATGAAAAACATCAACTCGCCAACCAAAAATCACCATGATCAATGTGAACCAACAACACAATAGGAGTATGATCTAGAAACAACCACAAGCATCATGAAATGCAACAAAAACATCCACATTAACTCAAATCACTAGAATCATCTATTGGAGTTGATGAAAAACTCAACCCTACAACTCCCAAGAATCACCTGCATGCAAACACCTGTCACAAAAAGAGAGAGAAGCAAAAGTAATGGAGGCCAAAAATAATAGATCTGTGAAAGAGGAAACATCCTCAATTGATTCAATAATAATGGAACGAAATTACAAAGTGATCAATCCTAATAAAGGAGATCAAAACCCTAAGAAGGGTGGAGAAACCTAGGTTGCATGAATAATTAATAAAAGAATTAATTATTGTATGCCTAAAGTTTAGCTTAAGTGAACTAGAGATAAAAAGGTGACATAATAATTAAATCAATAATGATTTAATTAATAAGTGAAAATACATTTTTACTCTAACACCCCCCCTTAAGATAAACTTAGGGAGAAGCTAAAAACCTAGAAATAGCAACTGAAAGCAGGAAATGGGTCTCGGCAACAAGGCCTGATCAGGTGCCCAAGTACAAAAAAATCTCTATAAAGAAGAGTAAAGGAGAAAACCCAATGGGAAAAACCCCTCTCTAAAAATAGATGAAGCCTAGTGAAGGACTAAAGAAGCCTCCAAACTATAGAAAGTCCAGAAGATAGGAACAAAGGAAGAACATGAAGAACATCATTGAAGCATGAAGCTGCAAGCACTGTTAAAGAATAACTATTGGAACCTTCACTGTAATAGATCATGATCAGGTAGAGAAGACTGTAAACAAAGTCTGAAGAGATGATCAATCAAAGATGGAAGGAAGCCTCCAAACTATGAATGAAAAAAGAGTGTCCATATGGTAAATGATCCATCTCACCGAAATGCATAGGTACCCAGCCACTGCATCCGCCTAGTATATAGGAACAAATACTGAATACATAGAATCACTCCATTGAACCAAGGAAGTATTAGAACCGACAGGAGATACCCCCACCCCCCATAATATTGAGCAGGGAGAGGCATGACAGGTACACTGAATCAGACTGCCACAAATAAGTGCATGATGAAGAATGTACAAACACATATAAAGGATGGTGTCGTGGAAGGATCACTCTCTTGACACACATCATGAGGCTAATGTTGTGGAAGGAACACTCACTTCACAAAGGTAGATGACAAACAAAGCAAAAATCAAACCCCCCATGACACTTTATAATATAGTGCGAGTACAATCAAGCACAAAATTTGCAGGATCTCAAGCATGCATCAGATGACACTTTATCTCAGTGTGTTTGCAAAAAAAAGAAATGTGACAAAAATAGATGTCTACAATGCTCAGGAATGATAGAAAGTTGTAGGTACATAAGTAACAACTAAAAAGGAGTCATCCCATGAACGAAAAATGATCCCAGGACCTGAAACATCCAAGATATCCACCAGATTGCAAAAACACAAAAAATTGAATAAAAAAAATACTTGGAGCAGAATCTAGGTGTGAGACCTATGAAATGAGATAGAGCATTGTCAGCTATCCAACGCCATGCAGAAGTCAAAAAATAGAGTTTGAATGAGCAAGATATGGCTCCCGAAGTGCAAAAAAGAACCCTGACTTTGACTAGAAAAAAATCTTGCAAGAAAGAAAAAAACATAAAATCTAACCTCCATATTTGGATAGAGCTTGGAAAGAGCTTTCAGATGATATAAGATAGGTCAAAATCCGATATTGTATGCACAAGATATGAGCAAAAAACCACAAGGTCTCATTATGAAGAAAAGGGCAAGTTGTATGACGGGTTGGTAGCCGTCAAATTTAACCCAGATCTCATACCTATGACTGCTAATGTTAGCGGCATGGAAATCAATGTGTCATGAAAATTGAGGCATTTTTTCCTCAAAAAATGTGCCAAGGTTGTGCATGCAAAAAAGAGGGCCCAAATTTCAACTGTGTCCAAATTGGACATGCCTTATATGAAAATGGGGGTTTTAAGGCATTTTGCACATGATCGTGAGGTCGATTTGTGCCCATAGTGCTCTGAAAATATCTCCACCCCAAATCCACACAACTTTTCACAGAAAACCTCTAAAAAAACTAGATCTGAAGGGCAAGACCAAAAAACTCTCATGAAGATAACAGGGGCATGAAAGGGCGGAGCTCTGATACCATATTGGAGGAAAAACTATAAACCCTGTAGCTCCCAAGAATCACTTGCATGGAACACATGTCACAAAAAGAGAAAAGCAAAAGCTATGGAGGCCAAAAATAACAGATCTGTGGAAGAGGAGACGTCCTTAATTGATTCAATAATAATGGAATGGAATTACAAAGAAATTAATAATTACAAAGTTATTGATCCTAATAAAGGAGATCAAAACCCTAAGAAGGGTGGAGAAACCTAGGTTGCATGAATAATTAATAAAAGAATTAATTATTGCATGCCTAAAGTTTAGCTTAAGTGAGCTAGAGATAAAAAGGTGACTTAATAATTAAATCAATAATGCTTTAATTAATAAGTGAAAATACATTTTTACTCTAACATCATCATCATCAACATTCTAAACCTCAAGAATGCCAATTGTAACCTTTGTCAATCAATAAAAATAGCTTTCAAACCTCCAAATCACAAACCAAATGAGTTGAGGATACACATCAATGTCCCAAATACACCACACAGATCCACATAAAAAATATTGTGATCTGGAGCACTACAGATCCAAATATTGTCACAATGTCACCTCTGAACGTCCAAAATACCAGTCTCAACTCAGAAACCCATAACTCACTCAAATCATCATGTGAACCTCTAAAAGTTGAATGGAATCAACTACAAACATCCGTCTACACAACATACACATCCATGGATTCTGATCTTCAATATACATGTTATATCGGACCAAACAACTTGTTGAATATCACAAGAACATTGTCTCAAATAGATAAATATATTAACATCAATGACAAAATATCAATGGCAACACATATATGCATATTATTCCATCAATCTCCCCCTTTGGCATTGATAGCAACATATGATGTAAAAAAAAAAGCAATGTCAAAGAAATCAAATCAACAGCTCTACCAACAATTTCTCCTTATTGAAAGTTTCACCCCCTTGTTTTTTCACATGAATATCTCCCTCCCTTTGACATCAATGAAAAAGACACATATATGCACTTAACTATAGAGGCAAAAAATCTAAACATATGACTCTCAAAGCTCAAGACTGACTACTCCTCCTAAGTAGTAGCCACCAAACATCAATCCAGATCACAAGATATTTTTGTTAAATCCACTAGACTGATGCAAACCAATGCATCTTGGTTCTTATCAAGAAGAGAAATCACCCATAACTTACCTCTGAGATACTCAAAGGTCTCATGATGAAAATGCTTCATGAAAATATCTTCTCTTTGTTCCTTAGTAGGTACATACTCCAAGCTGACTTCCTTCTCATTAACCTTCTCTCTCAAAAAGTGAAACTTGATAGATATATGTTTTGTCTTTGAATGGAGCACATGATTCTTCAAAATGTTTATAACATTTCAATTGTCATTGTAGATAACAATAGGCTCATCATACTCTACTCTGATGTCTTTCAACATCCGCTTCATCCATACCACTTGAGTACAATTTATTGCAGCAACAACATATTTTGCCTCTATAGTAGATTGTGAAATAAAAAATTTATTTTTACTCAACCATGAAACCAATCTCTTACCCAAAAAAATGTACCACCATTAGTACTCTACCTGTCATCCACATTACCTGCCCAATCAACATCAGTAAAAGTGCTCAAGGTAAAATCATCATCTAGAATTAGTTATCCCAAAACTTCACAATTTAACCAAAACTTTATCCGCGCTCAAGGTAAAATCATCATCTAGAATCAGTTATCCCAAAACTTCACAATTTAACCAAAACTTTATCCTTAACTTCATATCTGATAACTAAACAATGAAGCACAAATCCACAACACATTAATAACACATAACACCAAGATTTTTTGCGTGAAAAAACCCGGTCAAGGGAAAAACATGATGGGGATGAACCCACAAGATGATGTGCTCTGTTAAAACCATTATACCCTGTTAGGAGTATTAAAATGTGAATTAGACACACTGCCTAGAGCTCACTCCTCAATTACAAAAGGGTTACAACCCTATAGAAGGATCACTGCCTTGCAATTTTTTTATGGACAACAATCACATATCATGAACTTGACATTAGCATCTTCAACATTCCTGAGCTCCATTGAAGTACAGTTACAAATTTCTTTTCCACACCAAATCAATATTTTCATATCTCTATCTCATTCATACATCCGCACACTCTCTCTCACATGAATACAATTACATTTATAAAAATCATCAACCTTGGAGAAATCAACAAGGTTGCCTAAACTCTCATCACCTAATTAAAATATAACCTCTCACAATTACAATGTTGGATGTGAACCAATGTATGTCAGCTAAGACATAACACGAGTTAATAACACCATCCTTGAACATGCTAAGCATCTAATAATCACACCTCTAATATCTACAACATGTTACAACACCAAATCGACCAAGAACTTGAAAAACACAAGCTCACCAACTGAAAATCACCAAATGCAATCACCACAAACAATGTGAACTAACAACACAATAGGAACATGATCTATAAATATCCAAAAGCATCATGAAATACAACAACAACATCCACATTAACTCAAATCACTACAATTGTCAGCGTCAACATTTAGAACCTCAAGAACCCCAATTGCAACCTTTGTCAATCAAGAAAAATAGCTTGCAAACCTCCAAATCACAAACCATTTGAGTTGAGGACACACATCAATGTCCCAAATACGCTACATAGATCCACATAAGAAAATATTGCGATATGGAGCACTACAGATCCAAATATTGTCACATTGTCACCTCTAAACGTCCAAAATACCAGTCTCAACTCAGAAACCCATAACTCACTCAAATCATCATTTGAACCTCTGAAAGTTGAATGGAAACAAATACAAATGTCCCTCTACACAATGCACACATCCATAGATTATGATCTTCAATATACAGACTACATCATAGCAAACAACTCACTGAATATCACAAGAACATTGTCTCAAACAGAGAAATATGTTGACATCAATGGCAACACATATATGCATATTATTCCAAAAATATCACCCTTTGGTATTTATGGAAATATATGATGTGAAAAATAATCGATGTCAAAGAAATCAAATCAACAACTATACCAACAATCTCTCCTTACTGAAACTTTCTCCCCCTTGGTTTTTCACATGAATATCTCTTCCCCTTTGTCATCAATGACAAAGGAACATATATGCACTTAATCGTAGAGATCAAAAATCTAAACATCTGACTCCCAAAACTCAATATTTACTACTCCCCCTGAGTAGTAGCCACCAAACATCAATCCAAATCACAAGATATTTTTGTTAAATCTACTGGACTAATGCAAAATAATGCATCTTATTTCTAACCAAGAGGGGCAATCACCCCTAACTTACCTCTGAGATACTCAAAGGTCTCCTTAGTCAAAGGCTTCATGAAAATATTTGTTATTTTTTCCTTATTAGGCATATACTCCAATTTGACTTCCTTCTCATTAACCTCCTCTCTCAAAAAGTGAAACTTGATAGATATATGCTTTGTTTTTTAATGCAGCACAGATTCTTAGAAATGTTTATAGCATTTGAATTTTCACAGGAGATAACAACAGGTTCATCGTACTCTACTCTGATATCTTTCAACAATTGCTTCATCCATACCACTTGAGTACAATTTATTGCAGCAGCAACATATTCTACCTTTGTAGTAGATTATGAAATATAATTTTGCTTTTTACTCAACCACGAAACCAATCTCTTACCCAAGAAAAATGCAACACCACTAGTAATCTTCTTGTTATCCACATTACCTGACCAATCAGCATCCATAAAAGTGCTCAAGGTAAAATGATGTGGACAAAAATCTTGTTGCTGCTACAAATCCAGCTTGGCTCTGTTCTGAGATCTTTTTCCTAGATCTCTTAGGGTATTCACAACCCTAAACTGAGGTAAACCACTCTCAAATTTACCTCCTCTTCAAGACTTAGTCCCCATCGAAATTCTTTTCATCTCCTCCTTATTGAACCTACACAAATAGATTCATTCTTCCCACTCAATCAATGTTTTTAGAACATTGCTTTCATTCTCTTCCCTAGCCGGACAGGTACCATGCTCGTCTAGGGTAAGATCTCCAGACTCTTTGTTGTTGCTTCTCCTACAGAAAACAAAAATGAAACTATGTACAAGGGCTCCTCTCGAGTTCCATCCCAACACATGATTCTCACCATGGATTCAAGAACCTCGAGGGGCCATTAATGGTCACAACCCAGAATGAGTGAAGAACTAAAAGCTTGCAAAATAGAAAATAAAGTATCTAATCTACTTGCATGCAAAAGGAACCACAAAGAAACTTGATATCCACTAAACACATAGTCTGCAACTTCTCATTACTGTAAACTAAACAAAATAGTACAATAATCTGCAAATCTCTAACTTTCCTATAGCTTCTCTTCTTCTACCATCTCTACCTTCTAGATCTCCAAAAATGAATGCTCTAGATGTTATTAGTAACCATCCTCTCATAGGAAACAACCCTAATGGTCCACTCATTCACAAGAATCTCTTCAGGAACCGTTACACTAACCATACTGTCCATAAAAGACAAGATCCACTTTTCACGGGCTGTTACAACTGAATATTGCCGAGCAACGGTAATGCAAGCTAAGCTGCTGTATTGGCCGAGCTACAGTGTTAACTCGACTGCATTGTTAACTCAACATCAGTGTTAACTCAGCATCAGTGTTAACTTGGCACCAGTGTTAACTTGGCATCAGTGTTAACTCAGCATCAGTGTTAACTAAGCAGCTTATCAAAGGTTCAAGATGCCTTGGTTGGATTTCCAGAGGCTTACAAACTACCTCTCACACACACACAACTAAAGGAAACCAACTAAGCAACCTATCTGGACATGGATTGACCTAGACATATCCATCTTAGGGAAAAACAAATGACCTTCTAAGGTCCACACAAACTCTCCTGACTTGGCTAGAGTCAGTACATGCCAGAAATAAAGAGCCAGGGTTTTGAGCTAGGTGTGCTCCTGCACCATACTCCCAGAGTGGAAAAGAATCCATGTCCCATGTATTAGGTGACCTCTTTCTTGTCTTCCAATTTGGAGGCACTGATTGGTGATGCCCTGCAACAAAAGTATACCCTCTTGCCTTTAAATTCTTGTACTTGCAACCAAACAACTTGTACTTGTACCATATATCATTCAACTCTAGGCCTGTACTATGATCATTCAGAGGGCCATCAACATGATTCCCTTTCAATTTTGCAACAAAAGAGTTATAAAACCAAATTTCCCTTACATCTGCATGTACCAAAACATAAGTTTGGTTTGTCACGGCTTCCTCGAGAGAAAATTCAGTCACCATGGTCTTTTCATGACCAAAGTCTGCTACAACTTGTTGCTCAGTCCCATCCTCTCAGATCAATGTTGCATTCATGAAGGTATCCAAGTCTTCTTTGTGCCTTTTTCCTAGGAATTCTGCTACTGCTCCAAACTTATCTTGTCATTCTTCACCAATGGCTTCCAACTCTTCCTCTAAGATTTCTTTCTCATGTAGTCCTTGAGGACTCACTTTCATGGCACCTTCAACAACTTGTGTTGTCTTATCACAACCAACTTCTTCCAGTAGCTTCTTTGCTGCAATCACACATTTGTTGCCTTCACAAGCAACACACTCTGACACCTTCTTGGCATCTTCATGAACCCTTACACACTTAGGTTCATTCACCACCATCTACTACTCACTCTTCTCTTCCATAGTTGATTGCTTCATATGTCCTTCAAGTGGACAACTCAATGGTGCATCCACCACTAGGATCTTCAGTTGACCCTTTTCTCCATTTTCTATTCCTTCTTCATGCTGCTCCATAACACATTATTGTTCCATGTTTGCAACTTTTTTATGTTTCTCAACAAGTTCCTTGGTATCTTGTTGTTGCTTTTCCAATAGTTCTTGTTCTGGGAGTGCATGGATCATTCTCTTAGTTTCCAGTAGTTTGGCTTCATTTTCCTCTATCCTTTTCTTTAAGTTTCTTAACTCTTCTTGTGCTTGGGTTCTTGTCAAATCTTCATTCTTTCTTGCTTCTTCCTTCTTCTTTCTCTCTACTTCTTCTCTTTTCTTTCTTTCAGAATATTTAAAGGCTTTATATGCCTCATATATGATTCTCTCTTCTGTTGTCAAATACATCTTGACTATCTTTACCGACTGCAAGGATCGATGCCTCCTCTGCTTCTTCTTTCAACCGTGACTCTGATTAATGGAGTGCATATTGGTCGCTATCTATCACTCTTCCTGTTGCTTCACACAACCTCCATATTTCCATCTTACCCACACAAGATTCTGGAAGATGCTGACCACCCTTCTCTTAGTGGTTTCTCTCTTGCACCTTCTACCCAACCTTATCTCGATGCTCGATGGAGACAATATCAAGACCTCCGTTGAGATCTTCACACCTGTAAGAACAACTTCATCCTCCTGTAGCTCTGATGGATCAACATGAAACCATGAACTTCATAACAAGAACCAAACAAACCCAACACTACCTGGTGTAGATCACCTTCCATCTACACGCTCAGAATCTTCTGATCTCTGATACCATTCTAATGTGGACAAAAATCTTGTTGTTGCTACAGAACCAGCTTGGCTCTATTCTGAGATCTTTTTCCTAGATCTCTTAGGGTATTCACAACCCTAAACTGAGGTAAACCACTCTCAAATTTACCTCCTCTTCAAGACTCAGTCCCCATCAAAATGCTTTTCATCTCCTCCTTACTGAACCTACACAAATAGATTCATTCTTCCCACTCAATCAATGTTTTCAGAACATTGATTTCATTCTCTTCCCTAGCCGGACTAGTACCAAGCTCGCCTAGGGTAAGATCTCCAGACTCTTTGTTGTTGCTTCTCCTACAGAAAAAAAAAATGAAACTATGTATAAGGGCTCCTCTTGAGTTCCATCCCAACACATGATTCTCACCATGGATTCAAGAACTTCGAGGGGCCATTAATGGTCACAACCCAGAACGAGTGAAGAACTAAAAGCTTGCAAAATATAAAATAAAGTAACTAATATACTTGCATGCAAAAGGAACCACAAAGAAACTTAATATCCACTAAACACACAGTCTGCAACTTCTCATTACTGTAAACTAAACAAAATAGTACAATAATCAGCAAATCTCTAACTTTCCTATAGCTTCTCTTCTTCTACCATCTCTACCTTCTAGATCTCCAAAAATGAATACTCTAGATGTTATTAGTAACCATCCTCTCATAGGAAACAACCCTAATGGTCCACTCATTCGCAAGAATCTCTTTAGGAACCGTTACACTAACCATACTATCCATAAAAGACAAGATCCACTTTTCATGGGCCATTACAACTAAATATTGTCGAGCAACAGTAATGCAAGTTGAGCTGCAGTATTGGCCAAGCTACAGTGTTAACTCGGCATCAGTGTTAACTCAGCATCAGTGTTAACTCGGCATCAGTGTTAACTTGACACCAGTGTTAACTTGGCATCAGTGTTAACTCGGCATCAATGTTAACTAAGCAGCTTATCAAAGGTTCAAGATGCCTTGGTTGGATTTCCAGAGGTTTACAAACTACCTCTCACACACACACAACTAAAGGAAACCAACTAAGCAACCTATCTAGACATAGATTGACCTAGTCATATCCATCTTAGGGAGAAAAAAATGACCTTCTAAGGTCCACACAAACTCTCCTGACTTGGCTAGAGTTAGTACATGCCATAAATAAAGAGCTAGGGTTTTGAGCTAGGTGTGCTCCTGCACCATAAAATCATTGTTAGGATACCACAAGTCATAATAAACCATCCCTTTCAAATATATGAATATTATTTTAACAACAACAACATGATATTCATTAGGATTTGCTTGAAATCTAGCAAAAATACATACAAAACTCATAATATCATATTTGGTCTGAGTCAAATAAAGCAATCCACCAATCATAGATCTCTATCTAGTTTGATTTTCCTTTAGTGAACCATCATCCTTTGTCAACTTACAACCGGTCACCATAGGAGTACCAAATGGCTTTGAATTTTCCATACCAAATTTCTTCAACAACTCTTTCCCATACTTGGACTGAGATATAAAGATTACATTATCTGATTGTGTGATTTACAAACCAAGAAATAATTTCATCTCTCCAATCATAGACATATCAAATTCATTTTGCATTTCATTTTCAAACTCTTTTCTCAAATTTTCATTCCCTCCAAAGATAGTATCATCAACAAAAACTTCAACAATTAGAAGATTATCATGATCAACCTTGAAATACAAATTACTATTGTATAGTTAGAAAATGGAAGCACTTCCATGGTAGACTAGTTTAGCCTTTCGAGTAAGCGGTTTGGGGTCATATCAAGCACCTTGAATGGGTTCCTAACTTTGACCTAGCTTTCCCCCTGTTCTGCCTCTCTTTCCACTTCTTTCCATCCAATTTTTGGCATCCTGGACTGCAGATTTGAGGTTTTTGACCTCAGGGTCAGGGTTGACCTTTTGGGTCTATGTCAACCTCGACCCTAACCTAGGTCAAGGTAAACCTCAACCCTGACCTAGGTCAAGGTTAACCTTGACCTTGACCCAGGGTTCAAATCTCAGGGTCCCACAGTTTCCGGATGTCGGTCTTTGCAAAAAGTTATTTCCCGCTTCCGGGTCGGCTGTTTCGGGTTCCGAATCGGTGATTCCTAAATTATATTTAACTTAGGTCCTCTTCTAGGGGCATGGGTTTAATTGGAATTTAATTCTCCTATGTCAGCCTCCTTAGAAGATTGTGCCCTAATTTCATATAAAAGGAAGCCTTTCTCTTTGATTTTCTCTAAGTCTTCTAAGTGCAAAAAGCTCTAACCAAGATTTTATCAAGAAGAAAAAGGTTCAAACATCCATTGTTATACATGTTTCCAAGCTTTCAAGGTGTTCAATTCTTCTTCCCAAGCATGCATTCAAGTTCTCCATTGAAGATCAAGGATTCAAGCTCTCAAGCCTTTGAAGTGATTTGGTTCAAGCATTCAAGATTTATCATTCAAGCCCTAGATCTAACTATCATGATGGTGTGATCTTCCTTCGAGATCCTTTGTGCATCCTCAAGACTCTTTCATCATCTCTTCAAGGTAGATTACAAGCATACAATCATGGATTTTTATGGTTTATAAAGTCCATGCTTTCATATTTACATACTTGCTTACATTTGAATTACAATTACATATCTATTCAATATCATAGCTTTATTGTTAGATTCAATTCTACTACTTGCTAGCATTCTTATTTCAATTATTGATTTCAAGGTTAATTCCTAAATCAGGGTTTTACTAAGGCAAACCCCTCCCCCCCAACAAACAAATCTCTTTTTCTTGCAGGTACAGGTTCAAGACTGCGGATTTGGACTCAGATCTGGATGCCTTTTCCAGCGAACTATCGGGATCCGCAAATAGATTTTCTGTCAGGCCTGTGCAGGTCAAGGTCGACATTATTGGGTTAGGGTCAACATTTGTGGATCAAGTTCAACCTTTTTCATAAGATGGAGTCAGATCGGAAAAATATTTATGGGTTTCGTTCGTCTCCGCGTTCCGGTTTCGGATCATACTTCAGTTTTTCCAGAAACAGAGTACAGACCTCAGAAAATAGCATTCTTTGATCTAAAATTCTTTAAGGCCTTTCCATTTCAATTCAAATCCTTAATCATTCTAAATCTATCACACATTTACATTCATTCACACACATTTTAAGAGGGAAACCTAGGATCTCCTTCTTTATTCTTATTTCCAATAGATTGATTCATTTATGCATCGATCCTTTTTGGGGTTGATCAATTTGGATCCTTCCTTTGTGGATTTGAGAATAAAGGGGAATGTCTTATTTATCCCTCCACTATAAGCATTAAATGTAAGGTGATAAGTGATTTGAGTATCAAAACACTCTTATTCCATCAACATCATTTTTCTACTTTACATTTTGGTGAACCCGCGATAGACAACTCTTTCTTTTTGGTGTTAGATTTTCATTTCATATTAGATCTTGCATGCATATAGAAGTAGGTTTTATTTTATGCTCTTGCATTGATATTTCAAAATTCATAAAATTCACAAAACTTCTTTAAAAATACAAAAATATTTACATTTTTCATTGTGTTCAACATGTATGATTTTTGTTTTGAATACTTTGATGAGGCTTTTGTTGCTAAAGAGGATACATCCCTTAATGAGGTACATGGAAGTGAAGATGAAATTTGTTTGAATATGATCTCCGTGGATCCTATTCCTCTTTCATCCTCCTCTACAATCTCTTCAATGGACCTTTACCATAGAAGTGAGTTAAAGATAGATGATACCTCTTCTCCTAATATATGTCTTTTCTATGAGCTTACTTTAGAATACAATTCTTTCCCCTTTAGGGATCAAGCTTTAGGTGCTCCTACAATGTGATTTATTGATAGGGAGGATAATCCTACTATTTGGGATGAACCTTTGGATCTGGATGTTGATTACTCTCTTCCTCATGAAGCCATTATGGGTGATTCTACTTTTTGGGATGAACCCTTGGATAAAGACATTGATTTATCCCCTTCTTGTGAAGATGCTTTGATAAAAGAGGGTGATTTATTAATGGATGACATATTCATACATGATGATGACTATTTTTCTAAAACACACTCCCCTTATGTGGACATTTTAGAGAAAGAAGAGAACATTATTAATACATTACCTCTAATTGGGATTCCTTCTAGTAACGAGGCATTAGCGGAAAATGATATGAATTCCCTTAATGCTCTCCCTCTCAGTGATGATCCTATGGAAAATCAAGCTCCTACCCCATCTTCTCCTAGGATGTATTCCTTTATTTTTCCTTCTTATGAATCTATCGAACATACTAATGATGACATAGTGACTACTGAAGTTCCATTGACTCCTTTTGATATGGCTTCTTGTTATGGTTCTGGTTAACATTTACTAGTTAAACAAGGATTCCATGGTCAAGGATGTGGTAAGCATAAATAGGGAATTCAAATTCCCTTACAGAATGGGGGGCATGATCATTCTTGTGGATTGGGATTTAATCCTCAACAACATAGCAATGTTACCGACATATCAAATAAAATTTCAAAACATGATGACCCTATGAAGAAATTTGACCAAGAGGTTGTTCTGCCTAAACTCCTTCATACTAAGATAATTACTAGACCTAAACACAAAAAGAAACGTAGTCTATACTTGAATATTCTTCCTTTTTATTTCTATCATAGATTTCATGATCACTCTAATGAATGTCATTCTTTACATCATAAGATTCGGCAACTCATTGATAGTAAAGCTATTTATATATCATGTGGCAATGAGTTATATTTCAATCCTATTTTCTCTAAATAACATTTATGTTCCTATTATGGAACTCCATATTATGTAAACAATGTTAGCCTAATCTTTGGGGGCTCGTTGTCTTGCATAGTATTGTGAGCGATATAATAGGTCCCCTTTCATCCTTGTTCCCACACTTGGGGGGAAGGATGTCATCTTCTTCTGTACTGTCTTTCCAGGATCCACTTTCCTTTGGTTAAGCAGTATCTATCTATTATGTGATATCCAATCATACAAGAAAATATTGGTTTGCATTAAGGATCTATGTCCTTGATTATAACCTATTTCATTGTTTTTGGGTTTCCATGGTTGATAAATCTCTCACCTTGGAAACTGAATAATGTGCTATCCCTCATAAGGGTTACTTTTTCACTTCTTGCATGATATATCTTTTCTACAACAATATCCCTTGATATAATTTTATATATCCCTTGCTTTCACCTCTGGGGGGCAAGGTATTTTTCCTTCTTCCTCTATCTAAGGATCTACTTTCCTTATCTTAGTGTCATTTATTTATCATATAACATTACTTCCTTATAAAGATGTATGTTTTGACTATGGATACCCTCTTATATGAGAGGTGATTGTCCTAGGTCATCACCTCTTCTTTATTTTGCAAACTATGCTCTTGATAAACTCTTACCCTTGCTTTGGTTAGAGTTTTACTCCTTCATTATGAGATTCCTCTTCCTCTTGATTACATGGGGCTTGATGATTGAATCTTTGGTCCCTCTTTTCTTTATAAGATGGCATTTTATCCTAGGCACTCCTCTTTGGTGAGGGTCTTGTTGATGAGATCTCTTCCCTTGTTGAGGATCCTTTTTCCATAAGTGACATATCCATTTCATGATTATCTATGTTCTTGGATGTAAGGGTCAAGGCTCTTCGCTAAGAATATGGTATACATTATTGTTAAGTTGGATATATCCTTACCTTGTGAAGTAGGTATCCTCTTTTCTCTTCCTTATCCTGCCTAGTAGGTAGTCATGATAAGGAGGGGGCTTATATAGGGTCTCCCTTGTACTATAGTTTACATTTTGTAGCATGCTAAATCCTCAGAAGGTAATGCACATAAGTTGCTAAATCCTGAAGGGACACACATTTTTACTTTTATTTTTGCTAAATCCTTGGAAGGTAACACACATAAGTTGTTAAATCCTGAAGAGATATGCACCCTTTTATTTTACAATATGCTAAATCCTCGAAAGGTAATGCACATAAGTTTCTAAATCCTAAATGGACACGCGTTGTATATTCTATAGTGATACAAGAATGTGGATCTATGGATATTTTAAAAGCCGTCAGAAGATGCATTTACAATTACAAGCATAGTTTATGGGTGAACCTATTGGGCTCTCCCTCCTTGGTGATTTATAGTAAGGTGGGCATCTTACTAGGTGAGGTAATCACTATCTCTTTTCTCTCTTTGCTTTCATGCTAGTAGGATTAGATCATGAAGCTATGATATCTATAGTGTTGTTCTTGTCTTGCTTATGTAATCATGTATGTTTCTATGATTGATTGCTCTTTATTTTTAATATTTTTATGTATGTATTTTGAGTAAGAAACATTGGTCTAGGGTCTCATGTCCTTGACTTAGTGATATTCTACTTCATTGCGATCCACTAGTGTCTTTCTTCTAACTTTACCATGAGCATGTTTGATTTCTATACTCTCGCTAAAGTGGGGGCTAAATGTATAGTCAAAAAATGGAAGCACTTCCATGGAAGACTGGTTTAGCCTTCTGAGTAAGTGTTTTGGGGTCATATCAAGCACCTTGAATGGGTTCCTAACTTTGACCTTTCCCCCTGTTCTGCCTCTCTTTCCACTTCTTTCCATCCAGTTTTTGGCATCCTAGACTGCAAATCTGAGGTTTTTGACCTCAGGGTCAGAGTCGACCTTTTAGGTCTATGTCAACCTTGACCCTGACCTAGGTCAAGGTCAACCTCGACCTTGACCCAGGGTTCAAATCTCAGGGTCCCACAATTTTTGGATGTCGGTCTTTGCAAAAAGTTATTTCCCGCTTCCGGGTCGGCTATTTCAGGTTTTGAATCGGTGATTCCTAAATTATATTTAACTTAGGTCCTCTTCTAGGGGCATGGGTCTAATTGGAATTTAATTCTCCTATTTTTTCCTCCTTATAAGATTGTGCCCTAATTTCATATAAAAGGAAGTCTTTCTCTCTCATTTTCTCTAAGTCTTCTAACTGCAAAAAGCTCTAACCAAGATTTTGTCAAGAAGCAAAAGGTTCAAGCATCCATTGTTCTACATGTTTCCAAGCTTTCAAGGTGTTCAATTCATCTTCCCAAGCATTCAAGTTCTCCATTGAAGATCAATGATTCAAGCTCTCAAGCCTTTGAAGGGATTTTGTTCAAGCATTCAAGATTTATCATTCAAGCCCTAGATCTAATTATCATGATGGTGTGATCTTCCTTCAAGATCCTTTGTGCATCCTCAAGAATCTTTCATCATCTCTTCAAGGTGGATTCCAAGAATACAATCATGGAGGTTTATGGTTTCTAAAGTCCATGCTTTCATATTTACATACTTGCTTACATTTGAATTACAATTACATATCTATTCAATATCATAGCTTTATTGTTAGATTCAATTCTACTACT
>MU227297.1:1793761-1805003 GCA_018584345.1 Thuja plicata
AGGCTAATTCCTAAATTGAGGTTTGAATAAGGCAAACCCCCCCCCCCCCAACAAACAAATCTCTTTTTCTTGTAGGTACAGGTTTAGGACTGTAGATTTGGACTCAAATCTGGATACCCTTTTCAGCCAACTATCAGGATCCGCGAACAGATTTTATGTCAGACCTGTGCAGGTCAAGATCGACATTATTGGGTCAGGGTTGACATTTGTGGGTCAAGGTCTACCTTTTTCATAAGATGGAGTTGGATTGGAAAAATATTGTTGGGTTTTGTTCGTCTCTATGTTCCGGTTTCGGATCATACTTCAATTTTTCCAGAAATAGAGTACAGACCTCATAAAACAACATTCTTTGATCTATAATTCTTTAAGGTTAGTACATTTCTCCTATCCATTTCAATTCAATTCCTTAATCATTCTAAATCTATCACGCATTTACATTCATTCACACACATTTTAAGAGGGAAACCTAGGATCTCCTCCTTTATTCTTATTTCCAATAGATTGATTCATTTATGCATCGATCCTTTTTGGGGTTGATCAATTTGGATCCTTCCTTTGTGCATTTGAGAATAAAGGGGAATGTCTTATTTATCCCTCCACTCTAAACATTAAATGTAAGGTGATAAGTGATTTGAGTATCAAAACACTCTTATTCCATCAACATCATTTTTCTACTTTACAACTATTAGTAGCACATTTGTTAAATCCAAGCTTCAGCAGATACTTATCCAATCTCACATACCAGGCTCTAAGGACTTGCTTCAATCCATACAATTTTTTCTTCAACCGACAAACCACATCGCTCTAATCACTCAATGTAAATTCATCTGGTTGCTCTATGTATACTTCTTCCAATTCACAATTAAAAAATGCAAACTGACATATTGTTAGAATAACTGAGAGGGGGGGGTGAATAAGTGGCCTGAAAAATAATCCTATAAACCAACCCAAAACTTTATATCATAAATATAAAACTCTAGTTATCTTCATTCCTACAAGATGTATGCCTTCTAATAGTCTTATCAAATAACTACTGCTCAGAGTTCAATGTTTATCCTTTTTCTTAAGATTTATCGAATAACAGTCTAGCCTTTACCGAAATACAGTAAATAACTTAGTGTTTATCGATCAATCATGTTTTAGTAATGTGTAAAGAAAAACATTAAATCAATGAACCATATACACATTTGACACATGGATTTTTAATGTGGAAACCCTGTTACGGGAAAAACCACTTGGGACTAGTAACCCAAAATTTTCACTCTTCTGAAGTGAGTTCGCTGAAGAGCCACCCTGTTAAAGGTTACAAACACACTTTTAAGTGCGACCTTGTTAGAGGATTTAATATAATATTTTGTCACTTGATATCTGGCATTTCACTATGTTGTCTTCATGAGAAACTTTTTGATACTCCTTGGGATGTATCTCAATATATAAAGGACAATTAAATCCCACTATGTTAAGAGATTTTATGAATTAATGGTTAAACTGAAATAGTATATGATCTTGTCATATATACAACTTAAAATTGTAGATGTTCAGATCTATTGTAAGCTCATAATACCTTTCTGATCAATGTTTCTTTTTTGTTCCTTTGCTCCACTTCTTTTTGCTCAATGATGTTGTTGCTTCTCTGTTGCTCGGTGTCCGCAGAAATCTTTAGCTTTGTTCTTTTGCTTGTTTGATCAGGTCTGTATGAAGACTTCTTTCTTCATCAAAATTCTCTTCAGCATCCTCTTCTATTCTCCCCCAATTCATAATGAATTAGCTTGTCTATTTTATAGACACGATTTCACCATTTATAAGTCCTTGTCTTTCTTGTTCTTGACGTGATCCACAATTCTTGCCATTCTTTCTTTAAAGCATACTTTAGTTTTATCCCATAGATTTCTCCTTGACAACTGGAATAAAACTAGCTTTAAATCTCTAGCTTTTAACCGGTCCATGAAAACAATGTAATCAATCAGTTAACTCCATAATTAGCTCCTGCCAGCTAAGTCTTTTATCATTTCTGAACTTCAGTTTTGATCGGTGTTTAAGTCCTTGTTTTCTCAGTCTTGACTTTAGTTGTCCTCAGGCATCTCTGTCCTTCGGGGTTGTCTATCCGTCGGGCAACACTGTGACTTTTAGTTCTTCTCAAGTATCACTTTGGTTCTACTCGATAATTCTTGCTCAGGTATCACTGTGACTCTTCTTGTGGTTCTCTATTTGTCAGTGTGCACTGTCCGTCGATGTTTGTTATCACTTGGTGCATACTAAACTTTTATGCATTACTGATAACATAACCTTTATTTATTTGGTTCTTTGAAGTCTTTGACAATATGAATATGACCAATCAGATTATATCAAGTTGACATCAATGACAATACAATACATTAACTGATTTAATGTCTTGCATTAACTTTCTGTAGTTCAGTGATCATCAACTTAACATCTTCAAACATTCAATCATTTATAGTTCATCAATCTCTCCCTTTGGCATTGATGGCAACATACTACATTACTCCTAATACAATATGAAATATATCAGTTGTAGTTTCACAATTTACCAAACTTATTGTTCTATAACTAATACAAATATTTGGCTCTCGGTAAGCTCATATAACTTAGATTTGATTCTTCCAGAGTACTTTCTTTATTCTTCATTCCCTTCACTGGATAAATGTAGCAACTTCTGATTTTGTCTCTCCCTTTGTTGTAGAATCTCTTCTCCCTTTTCTAGATAGATATGCAATGTTAACTTTTCCAATTCTCTCCCTTTAACCATTCCTCTCATTGATGGATAGTTCTATTCATATCTCTTTTTCCTTTGATAGCAATATATTTCTCTCCATTAATTCATCTCTCCCTTAGGATACTTCTCTCCCTTTGGATGATCATGATGGATATTTCATATGCATATATAATCTCTCTCCCTTTGACATCAATGCCAAACTATATCCTTCCTCCTTTTTATAATATATTCCTTGAATTTCCTTTCCATCAACAATTCAATAAGTCTGGTGTTCGGTGTAGATAAGTACCTTTCTGTGTACTGATGTATCTTTGCAGTCCATCTCTTTTCTTGCATCAACATGAATGATATTTAGATTATCTGTAGGCTGATGCAACATCCTAGTCAGCTTAGTGACCAATAGACAAGGGTAAGACCCCTAGTCTTTTTCTTAGTACTCAAATGTATCTTTAGGCAATGGCTTTGTGAATATGCCTGCTAATTGTTCCTTGGAATGAACATATTCCAGTATTACCTCTTTCTCTTGTACTTTTTCTCTTAAGTAATGATACTTGACAACAATATGCTTAGTCTTAGCATGCATGGCATGGTTCTTTGATATGTTTACTGCACTAGTATTATCATAATAGATAATCACTGGTTCTAGAATTTTCGTATTCACACCTTCCAATAATTGCTTGATCCATGCAATGTTAGAGAAATTTGCAACATCAACCACATATTATACTTCTGCAGTAGACTATGAGATGCATCCTTGCTTCTTACTTATCCATGTGATAAGTCGGTCACCCATGAAGAATGCTCCTCATGTTGTGCTCTTTCTATCATCTATTTTTCTAGCCCAATCAACATCTGTATAGACTTGAAGCTCAAATTTGCCTTCTCTTTTATACCATAAGCCATAGTCTTTGGTATTCTTTAGATATCTCAGAATTCTTTTTACAGTAGTCATGTGTGATTCCTTGGGATTAGCAGAGAATCTTGCAACTATTCAAACTGCATGTGCTATATCTGGTCTAGTATGTACAACATACATGAGTTTGCCAATCATTGATCTATATAAGGTTTGATTTACCTCGTTTGACTTGTCTTCCTTTGTCAGCTTGCATCCAGTTTCCATAGGTGCTCCAACTGGCTTGGAGTCTTCTGTCTTGAATATCTTGAGAACTTCTTTGATGTATTTGGATTGTGTGATGTATATGCCTGCATCCTGTTGAAGAATCTATAGACCAAGAAAGAATTTGATCTCCCCAAACATTGACATCTCAAAATATTTTATCATTTAATTAGAAAAATATTTGCATAACATATCATTACCCCCAAATATGATATCATCAAAAAATACTTCAGCAATCAAAATGTTATCATCAGTATCTTCTTTTAAATACAGATTAATGTTTTCACTTGTTCTTACAAATCCAATACTTATGAGATATGAGCGAAGTCTTTCATACCATGCTCTCGGTGCTTGTTTCAATCCATACAAGGCTTTGTGTAGTCTACAAACCATGTTTCTCTTGTTAGGGTCAACAAACCCTTCTGGTGGTTCAATGTATACTTCTTCTAGTATTCTATTTAGGAATGCAGATTTGAAATCCATTTGTTATACCTTGAATTCTTTGAATGAAGCATAAGCAATTAGAATTATTACTCCTTCTATTCTAGCAATGGGTGCAAAGGTTTCTCCATATTCAATACCTTCTTCTTGTCCATACCCTTTGCATACTAATCTTGCTTTGTTCCTTGTGACTTCTCCATTCTCATTCAGTTTGTTTCTGAATACCCATTTGGTACCAATGACATTCTTGTCATCTGGTCTAGGTACTACTGTCCATGTACTATTCTTCTCAATCTATTCTATTTCTTCATTCATAGCACTAACACATTCTTCATTTTCAAGTGCAATATTAATAGATTTAGGCTCAAAATCACAAATTAAACATCTAGTGTTCAGTGACTTACTTCTTGTTCTCATTCTAGCCTTTTTGTCTCCTATGATCTGATTCTGTGGATGGTGTCTTCTAACATACTTGGCAAGTACTGGTTCAGCGCTTTGCTCATCATTTTGATCATCATCTTGACCTTCATTCTAAACTCCATCGCTCGGGACATCATTTTGAGCAATTTCCTAATTTTTCGGTGTTTGCAGCCTGATGCTCGGGTGCAATGTTCTGTCACTTGGGAGAGATACGTTGTTTCTTAGGTAGAGTGTCAGGTTCTTCATTATAGACAAACCTATTATAGTATTCTAGTTCTTTCCTTCTTTCCTCATCATTTTTCTCAGCAAATTCATCTATTTTGACATTTGTACTTTCAATGATTTTGTAAGAGGATTTGTTAAGACATTTATATGCCTTGATTTTGATAGAATACCCTAAAAATATTCCTTCATCACCTTTGGAGTCAAGCTTTCCATTTCTATCATCTTTTAAAATATAACTGTATCATCTTAAAATGGAAGCACTTCCATGTTAAGAGCGTTTAGCCCTCCTTAGGGGACGTTTTTGACCTCTACCATATCATCATCCTATTTCTGCATCATCTAATGCTTCTGTGCTGGTTCAGGACCCTGATTGGGCCTCTCCGGGCACCTCCTACCCCACCTAGAATATTTTCCAGGGGTTCTGATCCCCTGGGTCAGAATCGACCTTGACCTTGACCTGGGTCCCCCTTTCAAATCAGGAAGCTTGTCGGCTGCCGGGGCTCATCAAAAATTTAGTTTTTCCGCTTCCGGGTCGGCTGTTTCAAGTTTCGAAGCATTGATTCCTAAATTATATTTAATATAGGTCCTTTTCTAGGGGCATGGGTTTAATTAGAATTTAATTATCCTATTTAGGCCTCCTTGGAAGATTGTGCCCTAATTTCATATAAAAGGAAGCATTTTTCTCTCATTTTCTCTAAGTCTTCTAAGTGCAAAAAAGCTCTAATCAAGATTTTGTCAAGAAGCAAAAGGTTCAAGCATCCATTTCCAAGTTCTCAAGGTGCTCAATTCTTCTCCTCAAGCATTCAAGTTCTCCATTGAAGATCAAGGATTCAAGCTTTCAAGCCTTTGAAGGGATTAGGTGCAAACATTCAAAATTCAACATTCAAACCCTAGATCTAGCCATCATGGTGGTGTGATCTTCCTTCAAGATCCTTTGTGCCTCTTCAAGAATCTTTCATCATCTCTTCAAAGTGGATTTCAAGCATACAATCATGGAGGTTTATGGTTCATATTGAGTTCATGCTTTCATATTAACATATTTGCATACATTCAAATTTCAATTACATATCTATTGAATATCATAGCTTCATTATTAGATTCAATTCTACTACATGTTAGTATTCTGCACTTTATTGATTTCAAGGTTAATTCCTAAATCGAGGTTTGACTAAGGCAAACCCCTCCCCCACAACAAAACAAATCTCCTTTTTCTTGTAGGTACAGGTATAGAATAGTGGATTTGAGCCCAGATCTGGATACCCTTTTTGGCAAACTTTCGGGATCCGCGAACAAAGTCACTTTCAGATCTGTGCAGGTCAGGGTCGACATTATTGGGTCAGGGTTGACATTTTTGGGTCAAGGTCAACCTTTTTCAGAAGATGACATCAAAACAGAAAATGATTTCTGGGTTTTGTTTGTCTCTGCGTTTCGGTTTGGTATCAACTGTCAATTTTCCCATAAACTGTCTACAGACCTCAAAAAACAACATTCTTTGATCTAAAATATTTCAAGGTTAATGCATTTCTCCCATCTTTTCAATTACTATTATACATCATTTCTATACATATAATTAACAGAATTTAAGGTATTCCCTTTGTTATTCTCCTTTCCAAATAGTTGATTCATTTGTGCATTAACCCTTCTCTTGGGTTGATCAACTTGGATCTCCCATTTGTGCATTTGTGGGTAAAAAGGAATATCTTATCTTCTTCTTAATCACAATTGCAACACTTGATCAATTCAATTCAATTAAGGTTAATACAATCTAGGTAATTCAACGAACAATTTACATATCAATCACATCCCCCATTTTCATATCTTACATTTTAGTAACATAATCAATTCTTAACAAACAAACAAACATTTCAACAACAATCAAAAATTCTTTATGTTACAATAACATTGACTTCCAAAAATTCTGAAGTAACTTACATTGGGTGTATGTCCATACCATAGCTCATAAGGTGTCTTATTGGTGTCTTTCTTCAATTGAACTATGTTCAATGTGTAGACAACAATACTGAAAACTTCCCTCCATAATGTTTGAGTGATGTCTTTTTCTATGGCATAATTAACAATGGATCTATTCCTTCTTTCAGCAATCTCATTTTGTTGAGGTCTTCTTGGTGCAGAAACATGTCTTTTGATTCCATGCTCATTACAAAAGTTAGTGAACTCATCAGAAATAAATTCTCCTCCTCTATCTAATCTTAAGCATTCCAGTTCCTTACCAATTTGTTTTTCTACAATAGCTTTATACCATTTAAACATATTGAATGCTTCTGATTTCTCTTTTAAGAACATAATTGTCATCATTCTATAATAATCATCTACAAATAGAATGAAGTATCTATCTCCATAGTAGCTCTTTATTCTCAGGGGTCCACATAGATCAGTATGGACCAATTGTAGAATAACATTAGATGTGTAGATTTTTCTCTTGAAACTAGACTTTGTCATTTTACCTTTTTGGCAATTCTTACACATGATATGGTCAGGTTTTGACATGCTCGGTAAGCCTCTTACTTTCATTTTATTGCTTATCCTAATCATGTTGTCAAAATTCACATGACATAACCTTTTATGCCACGACCATATGCCTTCATTTCTAGCCATTAAAAAAGTGGTGTTTATATCATCAAGATAGAATAGGTTACCTTTTGTCTGGTCACCAGTTCTGATCAACCTTCCTGATTCATTAAAGATCTTTTCCTTTTTGTTCTCAAATGCAACTCAGTGTCCTGTGTTATTCAGCTGTGAAACACTAAATAGATTATAGTTAATTCCTTTCACCCAATATGCATTTTCACATCTGATCAAATTATTCAACATTATTGTTCCTTTTCCTTCAACCAGACAAGGTGAGACATTACAGATTCTTACTGATCCACCATTATAATATTCAAAAGTTTCAAACTTTTCCTTATCTCCAGTCATGTGGTGAGTACAACCACTATCAATAATCCAGACATCATTTTTACTAACCTTAGATATGAGTGCAGTCTCAACATACCTTTCCTCTTTGTCTGAATCATCCTTCATAGCAACAAATACCACCTCAATATCTTCATCAGATTCTATGTCAGTATGTCCAACTTTGTTCTCAGCTAGGTAACAAGCTTTCTTCCCTTTGTCCTTGTAGTCTTGGGTATCTCTTCTATCAGATTGTCAATTGCTTCGGTAATCTCTGTCATCACCTCTGTCAAACTTCTTTTCATATGTTCTGTCATCTTTTCTTTTGTTAGGACATCTAGCAACAAAGTGTCCAATCTCTTTACAATTAAAACATACCAATGGTAATTTACCTTTGTATCTACCTTTGCATCTCTGCAATCTTCTAGTCATTAGTGCTTCAATATCATCAAGTTCTTGATCATCACTATCACTTTCACTATCATTTCTCATAGTGTGTTTATGACTTGATTTACTTATTTTCAAAGAAGATTTGAATGCGGACTCATTAGATAGTAAGAAATTGTTGTCAAAGTTATTCATCTCAAATGAAATAAGTGTACCAACCAAACTATCTAGAGTGAAATTGTTATTTTCTACTGCTCTTATTTCTTGTATAACAGATACTCTAATAGCATAAACAGGTAGTAAGGTTTTTAGGATTTTACTTACCACTATTTCTTCTTCAAGTACACATCCTACTTCTCAGATAGCATTAACTACCTCTTTGATTCTGCAGCTATACTGAGTGATGTTTTCTCCTTATTTCATTCTTAGGTCATCAAACTTACCTCTTAGGCTTTCTGTAGCTCTTAGTACATTTGCATCTCCTCCATGTACTAGCTTCAATTTGTCCCATGTTTACTTTGCAGTGGTGCATGTTTTGACATCTTCAAATTCAGCATCGGAGAGTGAGGAAGTAGGTTCTATCATCATAGAATTGTATTCATGTTTTTCTCTCAATTGATCAAGTGTGTGAGGTCCAATAGGAAACACATATTCAATATCCAAGTATTGAGTAACATCATTTCCTATACCTGATAGGTGGAGTCTTATCCTATTTTTCCATGATGCAAATTTGTCCTTATTCAACTTAGGCACATACCTTTTGCTCATCTTATGATCTTTTTCTTGAGTCTTTAAACTCCCTTTCTAAGCACACAAGCTCTGATACCAATTGTTAGAATAATTGAGACGGGGGGGGGAGTGAATCAGTGGCCTAAAAAATAATCTAATAAATCAACCCAAAAATTTATATCACAAATATAAACATCTAGTTATCTTCATTCCTACAAGATGTATGCCTTTAAATAGTCTTATCAAATAACTACTACTCGGAGTTCACTGTTTATCCTTTTTCTTAAGATATACTGAATATCAGTCTAGCCTTTATTGAAATACAGTAAATAACTTAGTGTTTATCGATCCATCCTATTTTAGTAATGTGTAAAGCAAAAAATTAAAGTAATGAACCATATACACATTTGACACATGGATTTTTAACATGGAAACCCTATTAGGGGAAAAACCACTTGGGACCAGTAACCCAAAATTTTCACTCTTCTAAAGTAAGCTCGGTGAAGAGCCAACCTTGTTAAAGGTAACAAACACACTGTTAAGTGTGACCTTGTTAGAGGATTTAATATAATAGTTTGTCACTCGATTTCTGGCATTTCACTATGCTATCTTCATGAGAAACTTTTTGATACTCCTTGGGATTTATCTCAATATATAAAGGATAATTAAATCCCACTCTGTTAAGAGATTTTCTGAATCAATGGTTAAAATAAAACAGTATATGATCTATTCATATATACAACTTAAACTTGCAGATATTTAGATCTATTGTAAGCTCATAATACCTTTCTGATCAATGTTTCTTTTCTGTTCCTTTTCTCCACTTCTTTCTGCTTGACGATGTTGTTGTTTCTCTATTGCTCGGTGTCCGCATAAATATTTAGCTTTGTTCTTTAGCTTGTTTAATCAGGTCTATATGAAGACTTCTTTCTTCATCAGAATTCTCTTTAGCATCCTCTTCTATTCTCCCCCAATTCATAATGAATTAGCTTGTCTTTTTTATAGACATGATTTCACCATTTCCAAGTCCTTGTCTTTATTTTTCTTGATGTGATCCGCAATTCTCGCCATTCTTTCTTTAAAGCATACTTCTATTTTATCCCGTTAATTTCTCCTTGACAACTAGAATAAAAATAGCTTTAAATCTCTAACTTTTAACTGGTCAATGAAAACAATGTAATCAATCAGTTAACTCCATAATTATCTCTTGTCAGCTAAGTCTTTTGTCATTTCTGAACTTCAGTTCTGATCGGTATCTAACTCCTTGTTTGCTCGGCCTTGACTTTAGTTGTCCTCGGGCATCTCTATCTGTTAGGGTTGTTTGTTTGTCGAGCAACACTATGAATTTCAGTTCTGCTTGGGTATCACTTTGGTTCTGCTTGGTAATGCTTGCTCGGGTATCATTGTGACTCTTCTCAGGGTTCTCTATCTGTCGATGTGCACTGTCCGTCGGTGTTTGTTGTCACTTGGTGCATACTAAATTTTTATGCATTACTGATAAAATAACCTTTATTTCTTTGGTTCTTTGAAGTCTTTGACAATATGAATATGACCAATTAGATTATATCAAGTTGACACTAATGACAATACAATACATTAACTGATTTAATGTCTTGCATTAACTTTCTGTAGCTCGGTGATCATCGACTTAACATCTTCAAACATTCAATTAGTTATAGTTCATCAATCTATTTGATACCCTCTGAAATATTTGTAAGAAGCATAAGCAAGAAATAATCTCACATCTTCAATTCTAGCCATAGGAGCAAAAGTCCTCTCAAATTCTATACCTTCCATTTGTGAATATCCTTTGCAAACAAGTCTTGCCTTACTTCTGATCACTTCACCATCTTCATTCAATTTGTTTCTAAAAACCCACTTTGTTCCAATTGCATTCTTATCCTTAGGTCTGGGTGTAGACACCCTAAAATGGACAGGCTTGCGACTTTACATTAAAAACACTAATTTTCATCTATTAATTAATGGTTTTTTAATCATTAATTAATCATCTATTGTCTTCTAAATTCATTTCCCAAATCATCTAATCAAATTCTCAAAATTAATTAAATAATTAATTTTATTTAATTAATTAGCTTTAATTGATTAATTACCATCAATTAATTAANNAAACTCAATTTCCTATAGTTTAAATTCAAATATTTAAACTTACTAATTAAATTCTTCCAAATTAAATTAATTTCAATTAAATTAATTTAATTTCATCCAATAAAGTAATTCTTAATAAAAAAGAATTCAATTATCTCACATGTTGAAAA
>MU227297.1:1823506-1843682 GCA_018584345.1 Thuja plicata
AAGCTTCAAGCATCGTGGGGTTTGCATTCATTTGTCTTCCTTTCTCTTGCTTGTACATTTTATTGCTCACGTTTCTGTTATTCATTTAGTAGTCATTGTATACTTGATTTGCATTCATTTGTGAAACCTGTGCTACTAACCCCCGCCCTTGGAAAGCTGTGGGAGACCGGAGAGAGACGCGTACACTGGGAACAAGAACCCATGTCTTGTTCTTTATAATCCAGTTCAGTTCTTATTCCATTTCTTTCACCCAATGTTCATCTTGAAATGCTTCACTAACATCTTTAGGTTCAATCTTTGAAATCAAGCAATGCTCAACTCTATCTTCAACAACTTTTCTTATAGTTTGAACACCTTTATTTCTATCACCAATTATCTGATTTTATTAATAATTTAATATCACATACCTTGAATTTTTAGGATTTGCATGAATTTTGGACACTTGTGTTTCTTCTCCAGTGTTTGCTTATTCTTCTTCTTCTTGATCCATCGGAACAATCTGAACTTGATTATGAGTTTAAGGCTTCATCCCTTGATTCATATTGTCATCATGATCATCTGAACCATATCCACAAGATCTAGATTATCTCTTATTACATTCATCCACCTTGACATTTTCACTCTCAAATATCTTTCTCAATCTATTATTATAACATTTGTATGCCTTTCTTTTTGTTGAATAACCAGAAAAAATCCTTCATCACTTCTAGCATCAAAATTTCCCAAATCTTCATCTCTTTTGATATAGAATCTACTTCCAAAAATTCTAAAATATCTCACAATAGGAACAATTCCATACCATAATTCATAAAAATTCTTACCAGTATTACCATTTATTTGCACTTGGTTCAATGTGTAAACTGTAGTGCTCATAACTTCTCTCGAATAAGCATGCAGAACATTTCCTTCAATCATCTTTGTCCTTGCAATGTCTATAATGGTTATGTTTTTCCTCTCTACTATGCCATTTTGTCGTGGGGTCCATGGAGCAAACACATGTCTCTTTATTCTCTTCTCTTCACAAAATGCAATAAACTCACCAGATTTGAATTCACCACCTCTGTCAGATCTCAAACACTTCAGCTTCAATCTCTGTCTCAACCATAGCCTTGAAAATATTGAATCTGTCTAGGACCTCAGATTTCTCCCTCAAGAAAGTAACCCACGCCATCCTTGAATAATCATCAATCAACAACGTGAAATATATGTCACCTTGAAAACTTGTTGTCCTAGATGGACCACATAAATTAGTATGCACAAGATCTAACAATCTTTTTGAATAATAAGTTTTAATCTTGAAATTAGATCTAGTTTGTTTACCCATATGGAATTCCTTACACATAGAATTAGCAGGATTCATTAACTTAGGAAGATCTCTCACAACTTTATTCGTACTTATCTTGACAATATTATCAAAATTCACATGACACATCCTCTTACTCAACAACCAATTATCATAAATACAAGCAATCAAACATATTTTATCAACACTATTAAGATGAAAGACATTACCTTTAGTTTGTGTATGTAATACAATCTCAACACTGGAACTTCCCAAAATTTGACATGTGTCATTCTTGAATTGTAGAATATATCCCTTGTCAACTAGTTGTCCAACACTCAACAAATTATGCTTAAGACCTTCAACATATAAGGCATCATTAGTATTGTTCTTACCATCTAGAGTAATGCATCCTCTGTCACAAATCAAACAAGGAGAGTTATCACCAAATCTCACAACACCACCATCATATCTTTCCAAACTCACAAAATTTCTCTTATCACCTGTCATATGATGTGAACATCCACTGTCAATTACCCATTCATCTTTATCCTAAACTTTTATAGCCAAAGATCTCTCCACATTTATGCAACTTGTAGATCAAGGATCATCTTCTTCCTTGATAGCAATAAATACCCATTCATCATCTTTTGAACTACCTTCATCAGATTCATCATCTGTCACACCTTCATCAACATATAGTAACATTTTTCTGATATCTAGGTTGGGATTTTCTAGGTTTATACTTAGGCTCTCTATCTAGACATCTTGAAGAAAAATGACCAATCTTTTTTCAAGAAAAACATTTAAGAGTCAACTTTCCTTCATACTTACCAACAACTTTAGGGAATCTCTTCACAATAAGGGCTTTAGGTTATTCTATCTTATTCTCTTCTTCTTCAATATGTTCCAACTCCTTTGCATATCTGGAGACTCTTGTAGAACTTTCTTCTGGATCATATATATGTTTGTCTTTAGAAATAGTACCTTTGAATGCAAATTCAACTTTAGGAAGGGCATCACCAAATTCACTCATCTCAAAGGCTGAAATATTACTAATAAACGTGTCTCTTGTAATATTTGTCACTATTATGATCTCCTCAATAGAAGCAACCTTGTGTTTGTAGGAAAAATGCAAGGATCTAAGCACTTGAACAACAATCTTTGATTCATCCAACTGAACACCAACACATATGATACTACAAACAAGTTCATTCATCTTCTACAAGTAGGAAGTAATATTATCATCTTCACTCATCCTCGATGTGTCATACTTTCATTTTAGGCTCTGCAACTTTGCAAGCTTCACATAAGCATCACCTTCATACAATGTTTCCAACTTCTTCTGGATCTCATGTGCAGTCTTCAGTTCCATAACATTTTTCATCTTAGTATCAGTCAAGGCGATCAACAATGCTTCCTTTGCTCTAATATTCTATTCAAATTTCTTCTCATAAGAAGTAGCAGTAGAAAGACTTGCAGGAGCATGCTATGTCTCAGTAATCTCCCAATAGTCTTCACCAATGCATCTCAATAACACCAAGATTTTTTGTGTGGAAAACCCGGTCAAGGGAAAAACCACGACGGGGATGAACCCACAAGATGATGTACTCTATTAAAAGAACTATACCCTATTAGGAGTATTACAATGAGAATGCACATGCATTCAGGCATATTGCCTAAAGATCACTGCTCAATTACAAAAGGGATACAAACCTATGAAAGAGTCACTGCCTTACAAATTCTTATGGATAACAATCAACATATCATGAACTCGACATTAGCATCTTCAACATTCCTAGATCAATTCCATTGAAGTATAATTACAACTTTATTTTTCACACCAGATCGATATTCTCACATCTCTATCTCATCCATACATCCACACACTCTCGTTCAATACAATTACATTTATACAAATCATCAACCTTGGAGAAATCAACAAGGTCACCTAAACTCTCATCGCCTAATTAAAATATAACCTCTCACAATTATAATGTTGAATGTGAACCAATGTATGTCAACTAATCCATAACATGGGTCAATAACACCATCATTGAACACACTAAGCATCCAATAATCATGCTTTGAACATCTGCAACAAGCTACAACCCCAAGTTGGCCAAGAACATGAAAAACATGAGCTCACCAACTGAAAATCACCAAATGAGATCACCATGATCAATGTGAACCAACAAAAAAATAGGAGAACAATCTAGAAACATACAAAGCATCATGAAATGCAACAACAACATCCACATTAACTCAAATCAATAGAATCATTAGCATCAACATTATGAACCTTAAGAACACCAATAATGACCTCCGTCAATCAAGAAAAATGTCCTGTAGACCTCTAAATCATGAACCAATTGAGCCAAGGACACACATCAATATCCAAAACATGCTACATATATCCACCTAACAAAATATTGAAATATGGAGTATTGTCGATCCAAATACTGTCACATTGTCACCTATGAACGTCCAAAATACCAGTCTCAACACAAAAACCCATAACTCACTCAAATCATCATGTGAACCTCTGAAATTTGAACAAAATCAACTATGGACATCCTTCTACACAAAACACACATCCATAGATTTTGATCTTCAATATACAGGCTACACTGGACCAAACAACTCACTGAATATCACAGGAACACTATCTCAAACAGAGAAATATATAGACATCAATGATAACACATATATGCATATTATTTCAATAATAGTAATATGTCACATATAATTTATTTTCTAGGATTATTGTTGACTTAAAAATATATTAAAAATTTATAATTCTAACCTAATTCTATTTAGAATCCTCATTTTAGGTTAACCATGTTCTAACCCTAATTTGAGTATGAACCCTACTCACAAGTATAATTATTTTAAAACTAATATATTTATATTTAAAGAAAACTATGCAAAATATGCCAGATATCATTCTTAAGGCATTTAATTTTCTCACGGGGGCTTCACTTAGTGAACCTGAATCATAGCGCGTGCGTTCGTGGCATACTAAAGAATCCCCCTATTTTAAAAAAATATTGTCCCCAAATCCCTTTTTGTCACCCCCTCCAATACCCCCCATAATTGTTTTCCTATATAAAACCCCACCCCCAAAAAAACCCCTCCCCCTATTAGGTAATACATTGCCCCCTTTGTTTACCCATTTTAAACCCTCCAATATATGAACGCACGTGATAGTGCATTGCCCCTTCAGTGAAGACCCTATGAATTTTCTATAAATTATACTTAAATAAAAATAAAAATAACTAAAATATGTATTTATTTTATTCAATAGAGGAAAATATTTTTGATATTTAAAAGCAACAAAAACTAGGTTGTTGTCCCTTATACAACTAGCCCAGAAGGCTAACAATGAAAGAGTGTTAGGAGCACGTTAACAACACACCAAGAATATCAAAAACTAGTCAGAGTGTAATGATCAGTTCTCAACAAAATAACCAAGCTAACATCAAATACCAGTCTTTCAATAAGGTCTAACATAATTAGCTATAGTAGTATTGTCCCAAAAGAGGGCCATCCTAACTAGAAGTATAAAGCTTATAACAGTCTTAAACTGTAACATAAAAGATATAAAACTTAAACATAAGGCCCTAGCGACCAGTAATAGTATTGAACCAAAAAACAAACAAGACACCATTAATAGCCAGATTATTTAATTTTGCACCCAGAATGGAGCAACACATTAGCCCATACATCAATAAGGAACTTAAAAAAGTTCCTTATAATTTCCTTCCTTATCTGCATCCGGGCCCAACATCTTCTTATGTAGTAGGTAGATGGTCGTGGCCTAACTATGCATCACCCATAAACTGAACCTGGAAATGTTGTTGATCTTCATGTCCATATCCTCAACTTTGGCCTTTAACTTTCCAAAGTCCTTGATCCACATCTTGCAGTTATTACAGGTCCCAGGTTGAGTAGCTTTATAGGTCCTAGTGGCATCATCTTCTTCCTCTGGCATCATATCCTTTAGTCAGGTCAATGGGTCCCAACCTCAAACTATCAGAGACACGGGTTGATGAGTTTGTAGTCTCAGAGCCCTTAATCTCCATAACACCACCCTTTTCCATCTCATCATTTTGGCTCTTGTCTTCATCATCATCACTCTCCTGGCCACCAATCTTTTCTAAGTCTAAATTCACGACCTCTTTATATTTACCCATAGAGGAAAATGTTTCAAATAAGGTTCATGTTTCCATTATGATTTAATTAGGGTAAGAGTTATTTTTTTTGGTTAATTAAACTTATGATCAAACTAGGGTTGAGGATTTAGCATGTGGGACAATAATGTTACAATTCAAATAAGAACTATTCAATATAATTGTACAAGTAGGTTTGTGATTTAATTTTGAGTGGTGGCTAGACTTTTGTGAGTTGTTCAAAATTTGCACACACAAAATATTCATTATTATGAGCTCCTTAATTTTAATAATTGGATAAAGAAAAATACCAAAACTGAAGAGTTTGTCCTCTTGATTTTAAATAATTTGGAAAATCTCAAGATTGATGAAGCAATAACATGCCTCAAATGTTGAACATGTTATTTAAAATTGAATAGCAAAATAAGTGCATCCTTATTCCTCTGATAAGATAATATCAAGAAAGGGATTCACATTTGGATGGATAAATTACATGTTTTCTATCCACATAAAATTGATTGTAACAATCAACCCGTTAATGGGCTTTTGAGAGCTAAACCTCATTCCCTCAAGGTTAAAGAGGTGTCTTGGATTTTGCTAGATACAGGATGGATAAAAATAAATTTTGATGGAGTCTCAAAGGGAAATCTGGGAGCGTTGGGAGTTGGTTTTGTGGTACGGGATTGGAAAGGTGACATCTTGATGATAGGTGCAAGAAGCGTGATGAAAGGGACAAATAACAAGGTTGAAGTTCAGGAAGCCCTTTTATAAATAAAGATGGAAATAGTTCTAAAAGTTTCTAAACTCCTTTTAGAACGGGAATCACTTATCATAATCAATGACATAATAAAAGGGGAGTCTCGTGTCTAGTATCTAAATAAACACATTCGAAGGATTAATTCACTGTTAAGATTATTTGAAGAATTAAAATAACCCAAGTGAGAAGAGACGGAAAAAAATTAGTTGACATATTGTTGAAAGTAGAGGTGTCACTGAAGGAACAAGGTAAAGAGGAAATGATAGAGGATTTTTTATGGAGAAAATTTTGACTCATGGAGCGATATTGGAGCAAGCTCAAGTGGAAGATGATGACTTTGGGAATAGGTGCACTTGGGCCTACATGAGATTCAAAGATCTTAAATTAGAAAGTAATTTGTTGTATGTTTATTCTCCAATTCAAATTTAAAAGTAGAGGAATTCCCTCTTAGATGGATCCAATAGAATGAGCAGTTAAGATAATGATGCGGTAATTAAGAAAAGAATCGTATGAAGGGATGAAAAGTACGTGGGTTATAATGAGATGATATGATCTCAATTAATATAGTTTCAGCTAATGCTAATGTGGGCACATGATGGAGGGTATTGGGAATTGAGGAGGAAGCGTCCAGAATGAAATTTGAGAGATCTTGGGTTGCAAAAGGTTAAACAAATGTTTCATTTTGCATTTGGTTGTATCCTTCTTTTCCAAGTGGCGTGGTTGCAGAGCTCTGACTAAACTAAGGTATGGAGACTAATTTTTCATTGCACACATTCAATCAGCTGCAAGCGTTCAAGGGGGAAGTCAGTTTGAAAAGAATGAAAGGGATTTTTCTAATTGACGACCCACATTTTTGGAGCACTACAACTCATAAGTAAAGTTAAATTATGAAGATTTTGGCGGGTGGGAGATGTTAAAGGACTTGTTGCAAATGATGGAAGAGGAGAAGAGTCAAAAGGAAAAGGTTGTAAGGAAGGCCAAGTAGGCTTGTCTAGACACGAAGGAGGATTATTCATTCCGAAAGGTGCCGAGGATTTAAAATTCAAGGTCAAGGGTTGCGAGTAGGTGGTAACAATGGATTTCAGTTTGTTGCTATGTGGTTGGTTAGTTTTGAGTTTATTAAAGTATTAGTATTTTGTCAACCCAATTTTGTTAATAAAGGGGCTTTGCTATTTAATTACTTTTAGATGGTATCAAGATTAGGAGTTTAATACATGTTTTGGGTTTGTAAGGGTATGGTTAATCATGGTGTTCTGGCGTAGTAGTAGTGGACAGTAGTAGATTTTAGTGTTGTTACAACTAGCTCTCAAGGCAATATGGTTCAGATAATTTTAAACTTTCATCTATGGATTGTGTAGAAACTTTTATTATATTTAATATAATTATCTTATCATCGATATAAAAAAAAACATTGATTGTAATAATCAAGGCTAAAACATTTTAACAAATTCATTTTACACAATATGAGTGTGCATACCATTGTTATTATAGTCAAGGTTAAAGGTGTTAGCAAATAAGATTTCACACCAAATTATTTTTTATATCATTAATCATAATAATAATAATAAAGAATAAAATAAAAAATTAATAAAGAATATTTTATATTATATTATTTTTATTTGTACACACACACATGTATGTATGTGTGTGTGTGTGTGTGTGTGTATAATAATAATAATAATTTAGAACATAAATTATGTGATGATTATTGGAAACTTATCGTGTAGGTATGTATTCATTGTGTTATGTGGATGGATTTGATAACATAACTAGCTTATGTATTTTATAATATATAATATACATCAAGTGTTATCCTTTTTGAGGCACCTATTACACCTTGGGGTGAAAAAATGATTATAAATAGGCACCTAAAAAACTATATCTCTATGTATTTTATATAGATTATAAAAGATATATAAGCTAGTAGTAGTCGCGACATGATATGAAAGACACTAAATATATTAATATATAATTATATTATATTAGGATTAAGGTTTAGGGCGAGGGTTTAAGATTAGGGTTAGAGTTAGGATATGGGTTAGGATTACAACTATTGTAAGGGTTTACATCATGTTATTATTATGGATAGGGTTATGGTTTACATTAGAGTTAGGGTTAGGGTTAGGGTTAGGGTTTAGAATTGGGATTATCATTAGGGTTAGGGTTTATACCATGGTTAGTATTATATTTAGATTAGATTTTTTATTATGGCCAGGGTTTATAATTAGAGTTAAAATTAGGGTTTAGGATTAGGATTATAATTAGGATTATAGTTAGGGTTAGGGATTACATCATGGTTAGTATTACTGTTAGAGTACGAGTCTAGGATTAGGATCAAGAGTTAGGGTTTTGAGTTAGGATTAGGGTTTAGGGTTAGGATCATGGCTAAGGGTTTAGTATTAGGATTATGGTTAAGTTTAAGGTTATATCATGATTGGAATTATGGTAAGGGTTACAATTTAGTGTTAGAATTAGGGAAAGGGTTTAGGTTTACATCATGATTATGGTTAGGGTTGGCTTCAGGGTTAGGATTAGAATTAGGATTTAGAAATTAATGATTGGATTAGGGTTATGATTAGAGTATGGGGTTAGGATTATGGTTAGGGTAAGGGTTTACATCAGGGTTAGTTTTATAAATGGGGTTAGGGTTTTAACTGTACAGGTAGGGTTAGAGTTAGGATTATTGACTAGGACTAGGGTTTAGGGTTAGGATTAGGTTTTAGGTTTTAGTTTTAGGATTATGGCTAGGATTAGGGTTATATAATGCTTAGAATTATGGTTAGAGAAAGGGTTTAGGGTTATTATTAGAGAAAAGGGTTTAGGTTTATGTCATGGTTATGGTTAGGGTTAAGGTTGGATTCAGGATTAGCATCAGGGTTTAAGGATTGATGTTTGGGTTGGGTTAGGATTAGGGTTTAAGGTTAGGAAATTATTGTTAGGATTATGTTCATGATAAGGTTTTACATCATGATTATTTTTATAGTTGGGGTAATGTTCTGATTATGGTTAGGGTTAGGGTTAGAGTTAGAATTGTGGTTAGGGTAAGGGTTTACATCATGGTTAGTATTATGGTTATTATGGTTTGTATTTATGAACTTATAATTAGGATTAAGGTTTAGGGATTAGGATTAGAATATCGTTGGGGCTAGGATTTATATCATGGTTAGTATTATGATTAAGGTTTAGGGTTTTGATTAGCATTAGGGTTTAGGGTTAGGGTTTTGGGTGAGGATTAAGATTATGGTTAGGATTATGGTAAGAATTAAGGTTATGATTGTGGTTAGGGTAATGGTTTAAATTATGGTTAGTATTATGGTTAGAGTCATGGTTTAGGGTTAGCATTAGGATTAGGATTATAGTTAGAATTAGTGTTGGTAGAAGGGCTTACATCATAGTTAGTACTATGGTTAAGGTTAGGGTTTTGATTAGGGTTAGGATTTAGGGGTATGGTTAATATTTGGGTTTAGGGTTTAAGATTATTGTTAGGATTAGGGTTTTGATTATAATTAGGGTTTAGTGTTAGAGTTAGGGTTTGAGATTAGTGTTTAAGATTATAGTTATGATTATGATTATAATTAGGATTAGGGTTTAAATTATTTTTAGTATTATCATTAGGGTATGGGTTTAGTGTTAGAATAAAGGTCTAGAGATTAGAATTAGGACTATGGTTAGAATTATGGTTTGGATTAGGGTTTATATCACGGTTGGAATTATAGATACAACTAAGGTTAATGTTGGAGATAAACCCTAATTAAACTATTTAATACTAGTTAAACCTTAATTTTAAGGACTACCACATGTCTTATTCTAATTTTAATACTAACCCCATTTTTAAGGGCAACCAAAATTATAATGATTTCTATAATTGAACCCTTATTCCAGAATATGTGAGTTAGGATTAAAGATAAAGTTAAGGCTATTTTTTGAATTATAGTTAGGACTAATGTTTGAAGATATAATTATGATTATGGTTATAGCTAGGGTTAAACTTGGAAATAGAATTTTATGATTACCGTGATACTAATAAAATAGTGTCAGTGTGAGGATTTTAATTAGAGTTACATTTACAATTAGGATTAGGGCTATATTTAGGGTTGGTAATAGGGTTATGGATAAGGAGTAGGATTAGATATGGAGTTATTGTTAGGTTTATGATTATAATTAGTGATAGGGTTGGGTATATGATTATGTTTAAGTTTATAGTTATTATTAGGGTTAGGGTTAGAGATAGATACAAGGTTTATATAATATTAGAGTTAGGGTTAGAGATAGAATTAGGGATAGTGACCAGGATATTTTTAAGGTTATGACTAGGGTTAAAGAGAATATGAGTTAGGCTAATGGTTAGGACTAAGATTCAGACTAGGGTTAGGGATAAAGTTTAACTTTGTGTTACTGTTATAATTACTATTAGTGCTATATATTAAGTAAAGTTAAATAAATAGTAGAGTTAGAATTAGTGTTAAGATTAGAGTTAGGGCTATAGTTAGAATAAATGTTATTGTTAGAATTTTTAAGGGGTGGAGTTAGAATAAATGCTATAATTTAAATTTTATTTTATTTTTAAAAATATATATGTATGTAAGAATTAGTGCTTATGTTAGGGACATTGGGGTTAAGGTTAGAGTTAGAAACAGAGTTAAGGTTATGGTTATAATTGGTGTTAGTTTTAAAATTAGTATTAATATTTCCAAATAGTTGATATAATAAATAATATTTACTATTTAAAATATTTCAATATTTATCCTTCTAACTCTATACTTTTCATTTAACTCACTTCATATTGATGCATTAAAATCTTTAAAAAATTAAGTTGATGTAAAATCTACAATCATGAAATTGAACCAAATTTACAATAATTACTCCTAAAAAACTTGAAATGCTTTGATTCTAGATAAGAGATTTGTGTTACTGGAGTGGATTTGGTGAAATTCATTACAATTTCAACAATATGAGGAGAAGGTTTGGTTTGGATTGCATCCAATCAAAAATAAATTGCATTAACATTATATTAGAACAAAATTTTGTAGTCTCTGCAACATCAAAACAATATTTGCATGAGTTCTCTACAATATCAAACTCAAGTTATGAAAAAGTAGTACTAATATTGATAAAATTGTGAAGTTATTGAGATCAAACACCAAAATAAAATGTGAAAACATTGCTAAAACTAAAGAAAAGTTCTAGAGATAATGTTAATACAAATTGAATGAATTCTGAAAATTCATGATTTAGAGAACAATAGTAGTATTGGACAGTTTGGACCAGGAAACCTTCAAGAATAATCTTCTTCAAATGGCAAAGCATTGTCCTCATCATAACAATAATAACACAAAAAATGTGAATGATCAAGAAAAGTAGAGAGTGCATATGAACAACAAACAAAATATCATCATCAAACTTTTATAATGTAAATGATCAAGTAGAATAAAGAGTGCATGTGAGGAACCATGCAAACATCGTCATCAAAGCATGATTGATGATTCATCAAAAGGGTTTTGTAAAACCTTCTAGTAGTGCATCCACTTGTATTGTCTCATTCCATATCTAGATAAGTGTGGGAACACATTTCAAACATAAATTTTCAGAGTCCTCATAGTCTATCTAAAAATGAAATTTTTAGAACAGGGTGCGACTATCCATCAAAATATATCTATTGAAATCACAAATTATGATTTTGTATAACTAAAAATAACAAATTTAGTTGTTAAACTAGAAAAATGAAAATATTTAATTAGCAAGAAAATAACTACTCACCCTACTACATTTGAAACAATCAAACCATGCCATAAGAACAATTAAAAATTTAAATATAGTTTTATTGAGAAAAATCTTAATAAAAATTGTCAAATGAATATGCCCGTCGAGGAATCCATCACTTAATTTCTTCACCTACAATAGAAGCAATCCATGATGGCCATACAACAACATCATGTTTAGTTTTTGTATGCTTTAGTGGATACTATAGTATGAAGTTCAACTTGGTTTCACTAGTGACATTTGATGGTGTGGATGTTTTTGATTAATTCAAAATAGGTTTTGAAGGGACCTGAAACCCTTTACAACAACATTACAAAAGATAGGATTTAAAGAAAAACATAATAAAGACTATGACCTAGAGTCATCAAATAAGAAAACTGGCACAAAAAGAGATAGAGCCAACACAACACTAGAAACCAACAAAAAACCAATAAGAAAACACAAAAAGACAAGCATAAAATAGAGTTAAGTAATTTTTTTCAGGATCTCGGTCGCTTCCAGTTGTAACTGGTCCATGTTGACAGCAGTGCTCTTAAGATCTTCAAATCCTTGTTTGTCTTCAACACTTTCTTCTTAGTGTTCGCCCGAGTCCTTTTCCTAGGTCTAGAAACCTCCTCAGAGCCAACATCCTTATCACCATCAATCTCCATGATGGATTTTTCTTGGTTCATCTGCTCCAACTTCCCAAATAAGATCTTCAGGTGATCCGCAGAAGCTTTAAGGATCTTGTAGCTTTACTCACCAATTTTATTCAAAGTGACCTCCAGTTTAGAAACCCTGGTCTCCATTTCCCCAAATTTATATCATAGCTTTTTGTTAGGACTTCAGCGTCATTCACAGCTTTAACAAGAACATTAATATCATTAGACATGGTGTTATCCTTACCCACTCCTAAATTCTCCAGAGCTTCAAGATTAATATAAAGGGCCTTATGCTTGATGTTAATGTCCTTCACTTCATGAAACAACCATATGATAACCGTATAGAAATCCACTGCACCATCTTTAATAGTTTTTCAGATGTCAATGGAAGTCTCTCTATTGTAGCGGTCCAACTCACTAAGATTAGCACCTTCTCGGATATCCTCCTTAGTCACTTTAACCTCCTCAGCCCTAGAAGGGGAAATGGGGACATCCTCCTCAAAGACAATTTTTTTCTAATTTCTATCTCTAGGATAGGGCTTTCCAACCCTATTCATGGCCAAGGCAATTGAAAAGGTGAGAGATTTACCCTTACCCTCATCAAATTCAGTGTCCCAACCCTCCTCTTCTTCTTCCTCCTCCTTAGACAAATCCTCCTCTTCCACAATATTCTTCTTATTATCACCTGGATGGGGCTTCCCTCCCATCTTGGACACTGGTGAGAGCTTAGCGATAGGGGATTTACCTTTTCCCTTTCTCGCATTCTTAGTTTTATTTGTGGGAGTGGAAAACACGGGGTCCTCATCAACATCTATATCCCATCCCTCCTCTTCACCTTCCCCCACATCATGTACCTCTTCCTCAAAATTAGTGTTACCAAGAACATGATGATCAACAGAAGCTACTTTATAGTATTCATAAATTAAAAGCATTAGACCCTCATGGAGAGCAGGATTACTCTAAGGCCTATCCCTAAAATCCTTAATGCTAGCGTTCAAAGAAGAAAGAAGGTAATAAGGAAAAGACATCTTATCACCATGGAAAACATAATCTAGAAGAAAAAAATGGTACCCGTACACTCTTATAAACATGCCATCAAGAGTGAAATATTGCATTATAGCCATGACAACTTTTGATGCAGTCAAGCTCGGATCTAATAATGGACTATCCAAACTTGGAGCCAACAACAAGACAACAACAAAAACTAAACACAACATAGATATAAAAACTTATATCAATTTATATTCATATTTAGATCCAATTACATGCAACATGTCAGGTTGTAAGGCCTTCCATGTTACGACAAAAACAACATAAATTTCAAAAAGATCTTGCATGATCCAACTTCACCAACCTCCCTTATAGATAAGTGGAAGAAACTAGATCTAAACTTGTGCTCGCAAGCCACCAAGAAATCTTACAAGTTTCTTTCTAACCCACTTACTACTGTCTTCTATCAACTTGCTCTCTCTACCTCTGCCCCCTCCTAAAATGCTACCTACATACTCCTTATATACAACATAGCTACAAGTCAACTTCACAAACAAATATTAAATGACAATCGATCCAATACAATCCACTATGAATCATATTAAATGACCTCAGTCATATGAAAACATACAATAAATACATAGAAGGAAGCACCAAATCAGATTTCGGTCCACACAAGATCCAATGCATCAAATCCACATGCCTTAGAACTCTTCACAATCCCAATGACCCCCTCAAATCACATATGCAATCTCCAATGTTTTCCCAATCCATAAAATCCAGTCGGTGAACTCATCAACCAAGACCCCCAAGTCGGTATCGAGCACAAACAAAGCCACCGAGCCCGTTCGATGAATTAGCGCTGTCAACAAACACCGAGTCTGTTTGGTGAATCAGCGCTGTCAATAGACACCAAGTTTGTTCGCTGAAGCAAAACACTCCTTCCACCAAGACTGAGCACCAAAATGATCAAGAACACCCAGACTCCACCGAGCTCTGCCAACTCACCTACCGAGCACCAAACAAAACTTAAACATATTTTTGGTCAACACAGGATTGCCAACTTTCCTAGGATGCTCCTGCATCAGACACCCCAGGTGCAAACAAAGGTTCTAGAAGCTCCATAGACATCTTCTAGGATTCATCACATAGATCCCAAACTGATTCTTAATATACATATCCTCCGAGTCCTTAACTGATACACCCATGCCTTGGTTCTTCTTCTGCTTTCTCTTACCACTAGTTCTCTTTGAAGTGCCTTCAAATCTTTGAACCTTAATGTTTGCACCAACCCTTGCAGTCATCTCAAATTTTCTAGTAATGCTCAAGTTCGTCTTTCCTTTGTCTTCATCCCTCAAAGGAATCAAAATAAACTTTTTTCCATCTTTCAGTATAATAAATATATTCCTCGTACAGTCATGAGTAGCCTCTCTATCATACTACCAAGATCTCCCAAGTAAAACATGAAAATAACTCATCTCCACAATGTCACATAATACTTCATCCTTATAAGAACCAATGTGAAAACTTACCACGCATTTCTCAATCACCTACGCTGCATGATCTTCTTGTAACTAACTTATCCTATAAGGACAAGGATGTTTCAACCTCCTTAAACTAAGCTTCTGAACCATCTCCTTAGAAATGAAGTTATCAATACTTCCTCTATCGACAATCACCTTACAACATTTACCACTAGATTTACACATAGTCCTGAACATGTTCTTCCTTTGACAATAATCAACTTGTTTCACGGGTAGCATTGTTCTCCTAAGCAAAAGATTCACACCTTTCACCTCGGGTTCATTCTCTGCAAATTTTAGTGACTATTGACCTTCCTATCTGCATGGGGACATTCAAATGACTGATGTCCTTCTTCACCACAGTTATAATAGGTACCTCTAAATACACCTCTACCTTCCCTTCTCCTTGGTTCAATAGGTTTTGGTTCCTCCTCAACTCTCAGTTTATCCTTTACCAACTGCTCTTTTTTCTCTTTCCCTTAGAAGTTACCTTGATGTCTCCTTTTCAAATTATCTTCAGACTTCAGTGCATACTGATAAGCATCCTCAACTGAACCAATATTCAACATGCCAATCTCATCCTGGATATTGAATCTAAGACCATTAATATATCTGGTAACCTTTTCCTTAGAAATCTCCCTATGTCCTGATCTAATAGTCAGCTTGTAGAACTCCTCGGTATAGTCTTGTAATGTTTGAAATGATGAGTTGTTACCAAAATGTAAAGGATTGAGATGTTGTGATGTTACTTAAAAGGATTGAAATAGAGATATGCTTATTAAAATGTATAATGTATTAAGAATGATTTGATTGATTATTGATTATCTTGAAATGTAATGTGTTCATATGTAAATTGTCCTTTAAGTTGCCTAGAATGTATTGAATTCTTTAACCTTAATTGAATTGTATTGATTAATTATTGCAATTTTAATTAAGGAGAAGATAAGATGCTCCTTTTTTTATCCTCAAATGCACAAATGGAAGATCCAAGTTGATCAACCCAAGGGAAGGGCTAATGCACAAATGAATCAACTATTTGGAAAAGAGAATGAGAAGGATGTCTTAAATTTTGTAAATTGATTAAATAAATATGCTTGATTATAGTAATTGAAAAGGATAGGAAGAAGAACCAACCTTACAAAGTTGCAGATCAGAGAATGCAATTTTCTGAGGTATGTAGATTGTTTCTGGAAAATCTGACAGTTGATCCCAAACCAAAACGCAGAGATGAACAAAACCCAGAAATATTTTTCTGTTCCAATGTCGTCTTATGAAAAAGTTTGACCTTGACCCACAAATGTCAACCTTGACCCAATAATGTCGACCCTGACCTACACAGGTGCGACATAAAATCTTTTCACGCCATCCACAAGATAGTAGAAAAGGGTATCCAGATATGGTCTTGAAACTGCAATCCTAAAACTGTACCTACAACAAAAAGAGGATTGTTTGTTGTGGGGAAGGGGTTTGCCTTGGTCAAACCCCAGTTTTGGAATTAACCTCAAATATATGTAATTGAAATTACAGAAATGGACAAAGTAAATGCATAAATTCACCTTGCTTTGTAAAAGTCCTTGTGGAGGATTTGAATCCTTCAATCCACAAGTATGCTTCAAAATGTGGAATGTAGAAAGGTAGGATGTCTTCAATCTCTTTCTTGTAGATCTCCAACACAAAGTCTTGAATGGGTTATTGAATTTAGAAGAGGCTTGGAAGAAGATGGATGGAGAGATCACCAAAAGGGCACTATGTAGCTTGAATCCTTCAATGGCCTCCAATGGATCTCCTTCATGAAATGGATGCTTGAATGGATGAATTCTTGATTGAAATATTACTCCTTAGCTTTCTTGGACTTCACTTGATAATTCTCTTTAATTTCTCAAGGATGCTTAGGCTTCAATAGAGGACTTAGAGAAAATGAGAGAGAAAAATTCCATTTTATATGAAATTAGGGCACAATCTTCTAAGGAGGCCTACATAGGAGGATTAAATTTTCATTAAAGCCTTTACCCCTAGGAGAGGACCTATATTAAATATAATTTAGGAATCAATTCTTCGAAACCCAAAATAGCCGACCTGGAAGCAGGAAACACTTTTGCAAAGACCGACATTCAGAAACTATGAGACCCCGAGATTTGAACCCTGGGTCAAGGTCAAGGTCAACCTTGACCTAGGTCAGGGTCAAGGTCAACCCTGACCTAGGTCAGGGTCGAGGTCAACCCTGACCTAGGTCAGGGTCGAGGTCAACCCAGACCTAGGTTAGGGTTGAGGTCGACATAGACCTCAAAGGTCGACCCTGACCCTGAAGCCCAGAATCACCAATCTGCAGTCCAGAATGCAGAAATCAGGCTAAACAAGAGTGTAAAGAGGGATAGAACAGGGGGGAAGCCATGTCAAGATCAGGAACCCATTCAAGGCACTTTCCATGAACCCAAACGACTTACTCGGAAGGCTAAACAAGTCTAAAATGGAAGTGCTTCCATTTTTCAACTATACATTTATCCCCCACTTTAGTAAGAGTATGAGCTCAACACAAACTCTTGGTAAAGGATAATATATAGAAAAGACAATCATATTGGAATAAAAAGGGATAAAGAAAACCTCAAGCCCCCAAGGGACTTAAGTCTTTATCAACCCTAAGATCATGATAAGAGAGACATCACTTAGTTAAGGAAAGAGAGAAGGGGTGTGATTATCTCGCCCACTGAGAACTTATGCCTCATTGTGAATCACACAAAAAGTGTGACTGGAAAGATGGAGTTGAACTGCCTAGTGAATGTGGCTACTCACTAGTCAACCCATTAGGGAGATCCATTCTTAAAGGGATCAAACCATTGTAAATTGAAAACTGGCGGGGTCAAGAGATCCCTGTAAATTTTAAACTAGAGGGATCAAGAGATCCTAAAAAAGTAAAAATGTGACCATGCTTTAAGGATTAGCTTCTTTTAATCCATAAAGGGAAAAGTTTTAAATCTTGAAAACTATTTTAAACATGCGTGTGTGCAATAAGTGAGTAGAGTGTATGCCCCCATGTTAAAGTCATTGCTAACACTTTAACAGGAGCAATGGTTTTAACAGAAACATAAACAACTCTACGGATTATGTTTCCACTGTGAGATGCCCCCAGAGAGAGACAAATGAAGGGAAATAAAACATAAACATAATTAAGAACAAAAGAGGAATCTACCTAGTGTGGGGCCAGTATGATCATAAGATAACATGTACATAGAATATGATATTATTGAAAATGAATTGACATCATTCCACAAAGAAAGTAGAACTACGATCACAAAGGAGGAAAGAAACTTAACAATTACAAAGAGGAATATTTTCGGACCACAGCTTGGAGACCAAAAAGAATTAGTGCTACCATGTCACAGATCCAAGCAGATTGTACAAGGAAAATAATTACAACAATAGTACAAGTACAACATGACATGAAACAACATATAGAAGAATATAGATACATATAGAGGAACTGAACAACAGTTTTGGTTCCTTTATCACCTTGCACCAATAGAGTAACAAGGATTGTATAAGAGAATCTAACAAACATTTAGAAACACATTACGGGGGAAGCACAATACAACATACAACACAAAAAAAAGGTTACCATAAAGGATGAGCCAATCAACCATGTTTTTAACCCTCCCCGTCTTGGTTGATGTTATTGAGGGTAGGTGGGAAACTCGCAAGAGGGACTATATCCAATATAGTAGGAATGATAGCTAGTTCCAAACAAGGATCCTCTTGAGAATCACAATGCTTATTACTAGGTTGAATTGTTAATTGAGTTGAAAGCATATGAGGTAGATCATTATCAAGATCAATGGTCTCATATTCATCACTAAGATCAATAGGATCATCGAGAGTGTCCTCCTCATCTAGGTTGATTAAAATGGGATCCAAGATGTGAATGGGATCATTATATTCATTCATCTTAACATTATGAATATTAACATCTAATGCATTAGGCATAGGTTGATCAAAGGTAGGTAATGAGTTTCGAATCATAGAAGCACGGGCTCTAGCATTAGCTCTACGCTTCTTACGACGTTCATTAGAAGATTTGTTATGTTTAACTTTGTTTGGCACATGTTGAGAACTAGGAGGAATGACAATAGTTTCCTTCACGGGATCTATAGGAGGATTCTCAATAGATTGTAATGGAGGAGTAGGAGTTTGCTCAATTTTATTAGTAGCAATGGATAAAGGAGGTAGTGCAGGAGTAGGCAAAAGACCACGGTTGGAATCAATCTGAGGCATACTTAACTTAGCAATTTTATGATGTTTGTAAGCTTGATATGAGCGAAAGAGATGATTAGGGTGAGGTAGACATGAGTTAGGTAATGAAGGCCAAAGGAAATCGAGAGTAGCACAATCTCTAGGCCTAGAAGGTTCAAACAAACTATGATTAATCATTTTGACTTCTCCATTATGAATGAACTTGAGACATTTATGAATGGAAGAAGTGATAGCATGCATATCAGTTATCTAGGGTAAACCAAATTTAATTTGGAATTGATCTAAAGTAGGGATAATGACGAAGGTAGTATCTATAACCTTACCACAAAGTTCAACAGGTAAGTTAATAGAACCAAGTGCAGGATAAAGAAAGCCATTACAAGTTTGGATCCATGCATCAAATGAGTCATAAAAATTACGCTATAAACCTTTCATAAAAAGGTTTTCCTCAGTAATAACATTTATTAAAGATGTGGGATCAACTAGACAACCACGAGTAGGTATCTTAGTAATCCTAGCATAGATATAAAGGGGACCATCGGGAGCCTTAATTGTTTCAGAATCATCAAAGGTAATTAAAAGTTCTCTAAGTCGCTTATCCTTAGTTGGTTTTTGAGTTTTAGGTGGAATTGGAAGTTGAAGTGGAGGTGAAGGATCTTGAACAATAAGTTTATATGGTGCATCACTCTCCACATGATTAACAATGTTATTAAGATCATCCATCTTTGAATCATACACAATGTCTATAGAAGATGGTTGAGCTATAGTATTAGTATCATGTGTAGGTAAAGGATTTGTGTAGATTT
>MU227297.1:1843732-1887758 GCA_018584345.1 Thuja plicata
TTTGATTAGGAGGAGAAACATATTTATTCCCATTACCATCAAAATTATCAACAGACAAAGCTTTAGAATCAATCAAGTCTTGAATCTTATGCTTTAGAGAGTAACATTTTTCAGTGTCATGGCCATTATGGCGATGGTATTGGCAGAAAGCTTTAGAATCAAAGGATTTTGAAGCTATTGTGGTAGGAAGAAGAGGTCAAATAGGAGGCAAGGTAATCATACTAGCACTTAACAACCTACTCATTATAGAATGCAAATTTTCAGAGAGAGGAGTAAACGCATGATTCATACGGAAAGCAGTGGATATAGAAGCACTATTAGATGTAGCCACAACGTGATCAGCAACCGCATTCGTCTGTTTATTAATCTTGACATAGTTGTTAGGTTTCTGAAACTTATTAGGATTAGGAGCATTGTCACCCTTATCAACTAGAACAGGAGCCATTGGAGTGTTTCTCTCAAACTGAATCACTTGTAATTGATAATGGTGAAGTGCTGCACACAATTGTTGAAAGGAGGTAAATTCAGTAAGAAGAATCTTATCTCTAATATCTTTTTGTAAATTTGAAATAAACATATGTTGAATATCAATATTAGGAACATGATAATAAATCTAAGCATATAAATGCTTAAATCTACCAATAAAATTAGTCAATTTTTCCTTAATATTTTGTTTACAATGCATTAAATCAGACAAGGACACTTGTGGTCCAATGTTATTTTGAAATTGTTGAATGAAGGAATTGGCAAGTTTAGGAAAAGAATCAATGGAACAAGGAGGTAAGGAACAATACCATTGTAAAGCCTTATCTTGAAAGGTTCTAGCAAACAATTTAGCTAAAATCCTATGGTCATGAGCATAATCACTACAAAGGATTTGAAATGTTTTAACATGAGTAACAGGATCACCTTTAACATTGTAATTCTCAAGATGAGGCATATCAGCTTGCTGAGGGATAGTAGCACGTATGATGTCTAGGGGTAAAGGACTACCCATATCAAATGTAGGAATGCTAAATTTGTATTGAGTTAAAGATGCCAATTGTTGTTGTAAAGATGACATAGTTTGAGCCAAACTAATAATTGTGGAATCATTAGAGGAAATAGGTGGCATAGCAATATTAGGAACACTAGGAAAATTTTAAGAAGTAGCAAGAATAGAAGACACAACCAGTGGAACATTAGGAACCATAGTTGGAAGAGGATTAGTATAATTAAAAGGCACACTATGATATGAAGGTTGTGAGGTAGGAAAAGATACTGGTGGAGCACTCACAGGAATAGGTGCGCTTGGGAGAGAAGTTGTTATCAAAGGAGGAGTGTAAGTGGGAATACTAGGTAGAGGAACAAAAGAAGGTCCTACACTAGTAACAATAGGTGTGAATCCTAACTCTTGAGCTTCTTGAGCTAAAGGTTTAACATTCAAATTCACAAGATGAGTAATACTACGCAAGAAATTAATACCTTGGTGATTATCACGGAGAACTTTATTAAGAGCCTCTATAGCTTGGATAGAATCTTGATTATGGTTTTCTTCGATAAGCCAATTACCCATTTTATCAAGTTCGGTTGAAAGGTTTTGCACTTGTTCAAGAGGAACTCTTAAAGCATCATCTTCATCATGAGATGAGTGAGAAGAGTTATGCTCCATGGAAGGATTGGAATCACGAGTTATCAAATTATCATCCGGGATCCTAACGAAAGGAGAGGAAGACTCAGGATCGAAGGAAACCATAAGTCTACGACTTCTTCTAACTGGGATACTATAAGTAGGAATAGATGTGGTAAAGCTCATACACCAATACAATACAAATGAACTAACACAATATTGAAATTTTAATGTAATTTGAAAGAACATGCAAGATCTAGCATAAACAATGTAAATCTAACACCAAAAAGAAAGAGTTGTCTATCGCGGGTTCACCAAAATGTAACATATGGAATGGAATGTTACCAACATATAAAGGATTGAGATGTTATGATGTTACTTAAAAGGATTGAAATAGAGATATTCTCATTAAAATGTATAATGTATTAAGAATGATTTGATTGATTATTGATTATCTTGAAATGTAATGTGTTGATGTGTAAATTGTCCTTTAAGTTGCCTAGAATGTATTGAATTCTTTAACCTTAATTGAATTGTATTGATTAAGTATTGCAATTGTAATTAAGGAGAAGATAAGATGCTCCTTTTTTTTTATCCTCAAATGCACAAATGGAAGATCCAAGTTGATCAACCCAAGGGAAGGGATAATGCACAAATGAATCAACTATTTGGAAAATAGAATGAGAAGGATGTATTAAATTTTGTAAATTGATTAAATAAATATGCTTGATTATAGTAATTGAAAAGGATAGGAAGAAGAACCAACCTTACAAAGTTGCAGATTAGAGAATGTTGTTTTATGAGGTCTATAGACTATTTCTGGAAAATCTAATAGTTGATCCTGAACCAGAACGTAGAGATGAACAAAACCCAAAAATATTTTTCCATTTCGATGTAGTCTTATGAAAAAGGTCAACCTTGACCCACAAATGTCAACCCTGACCCAATAATGTCGACCCTGACCTACACAGGTCTAACAGAAAATCTGTTTGCGCCATTCGCAAGAAAGCTGAAAAGGTTATCCAGATCTGGTCTCAAAACTGCAATCCTAAACCTGTACTTGCAAGAAAAAGAGGATTGTTTTTTGTGGGGAAGGGGTTTGCCTTGGTCAAACCCCAGTTTTGGATTTAAGCTCAAATATATGTAATTGAAATTGCAGATTTGGACAAAGTAAATGCATAAATTCACCTTGCTTTGTAAAAGTCCCTGTGGAGGATTTGAATCCTTCAATCCACAAGTATGCTTCAAAATGTGGAATGTAGAAAGGTAGGATGTATTCAATCTCTTGCTTGTAGATCTCCAGCACCAAGTCTTGAATGGGTTCTTGAATTTAGAAGAGGTTTGGAAGAAGATGGATGGAGAGATCACCAAAAGGGCACTATGTAGCTTGAATCCTTCAATGGCCTCCAATGGATCTCTTTCATGAAAATGGATGCTTGAATGGATGAATGCTTGCTTTAAATCTTACTCCTTAGCTTGCTTGGACTTCACTTGATAATGCTCTTCAATTGCTTAAGGATGCTTAGGCTTCAATAGAGGACTTAGAGAAAATGAGAGAGAAAACTTCCCTTTTATATGAAATTAGGGCACAATCTTCTAAGGAGGCCTACATAGGAGGATTAAATTTTCATTAAATCCTTTACCCCTAGGAGAGGACCTATATTAAATATAATTTAGGAATCAACTCTTCGAAACCTGAAACAGCTGACCCGAAAGCGGGAAACACTTTTGCAAAGACCGACATCTAGAAACTATGAGACCCTGGGATGTGAACCCTAGGTCAGGGTCAAGGTCAACCCTGACCTAGGTCAGGGTCAAGGTCGACATAGACCTCAAAGGTTGACCCTGACCCTGAAGCCCAGAATCATCAATCTGCAGTCCAGAATGCAGAATTCAGGCTAAATAGGAGTGTAAAGAGGGACAGAATAGGGGGGAAGCCATGTCAAGATCAGGAACCCATTCAAGGCGCTTGCCATGACCCCAAACCACTTACTCAGAAGGCTAAACAAGTCTAAAATGGAAGTGCTTCCATTTTCTGACTATACAAGTCTTTCACATTGATATCTTTCTGCTTCAGATTCTACAACTTCTTAAATAAGTCAAGTCCATAATCGGTAGGTATGGACTTAGCCTTTAATCTTGTTACCATTAATCTCCACCGATTGATTTTCATCTCATCTTATTCCTCCCTATCTCTTTGTAACTCTTTCCACCATAAGGCAGCATGTCCTTTCAACTTAGTTTGTGCTAAACTCACTCTAAGAGGATCTCCTACATCTTCCAACTCAAAGTAGTCTTCTAATTCACTGATCCAATCAATCAGGTCTTCGAGGTTCAATGTACCTGAAAAATTAGAAACTTTCATCCAATGTCTTGTATTTAACCGAGCCATAGATCTTTCTATCCGATCAGCTCTGTCCTCTCTAGTATGTCCAACACCTTTGGTAGAAGCTTAAAAATCTTTGGCAGCTTCCTCATAGCCATCCTTTGTTCCAAGGTTCCTCAACAAACTAGTAATATCCCTCATGATTTCAACTACTATCTCATTCTTCATCACCACTATCTTAGATCTAAACCTTTCTCTCACTTTCAATTCCACCTCATCAGAGAGATCTACAATCTCCCTAGGGTTGAATCTTCTCAAAGGCATCTTCCAAGATCTTTGAAAACCCCCTGCAACAAATCCCAACCAACCACCTTGTGACAACCTTTGAATAATTTGCAAGTCAGAACACAACCTGCTACCTCACACAAATAGTCAAACAGGTTTCACAAGTCTAGGAACACAGACCTGCAACCTTCACTCAGACCAACTAGATCAACCTCACCATAATAACAAACCCACTCTGATACCACTTGATGTAGTCAATCTCAGAGGATCCAATAATGGACTATCCAAACTTGCAGCCAACAATAAGACAACGGAAACCAAACACAACATAGATATAACAACTTATATAAATTTATATTCATATTCAGATCCAATTACATGCAACATGTTGGGTTGTAACGCCTTCCCGGTTATGCCCAAAATAACAAAAAGTTCAGCAAGATCTCGCAGGATCAAACTTCACCAGCCTCCCTTACAGCTAAGTGGAAGAAACCAGATCTAAACTTATGCTCACAAGCCACCAAGAAATCTCTCTCTCTCTCTCTCTCTCTCTCTGTATCCTCCTAAAATACTACCTACATACTCCTTATACACAACATAGTAATAATTCTATTTCACAATTAAATATTAAATAACAGTTGACCCAATACAATCTACGATGAATCATATTAAATGACCCAATTGACTAAAAACAAACAATAAATACATAAAAGAAAGCACCAAATCAGATTTAGGTCCACACAAGATCCTACATCAAGTTTGCATGCCTCAGAACTCTGCACGATCCCAATGACCCCCGCAAATCATTGATGCAATCTCTAATGTTTTCCCAATCCATAAAAGCCATTCGGTGAACTCATCAGTTGAGACCCCCAAGTTGGTACTGAGCACAAACAAAGCCACCGAGCCCATTCAGTGAATTAGCACTGTCAATAGACATCAATTTTGTTCAGTGAAGAAAAACAATCCTTCCACCAAGCATCAAAAGGACTGAGAATATCTAGACTCCATCGAGCTCTGCTAACTATAAAAATATCTACACTCTACCGAGCACCAAACATAACTTAAATAGATTTTTGGTTGACACAAGATTTCCAACTTCCCTAGGATACTCCTGCATCAAATTTCCTCCTCACCGGCTTAATATCCTTTGACACAGTAGGTTTTATTGATTTTGACCAATTTTCCTTCTCTTCATCCTCTTTAGGGAATCTTCTAACAACCAAATCAGTAAGCTTCTTGTCCCTTTAGAAATTCTTCCCTTCTAGAGGAATCCCCATAATTTTAGCTATATCCCCTTCGTCCACTTTCACCATCCTACCACATATGGTAATTTTTCCCTCCCTCCATTCTTTCTGAAACAAATTTATGACTGTGAGGTTTCTCCCATGGAATCTCTACATGAAATCAGTCACATTTCCCTTATTAAGGATTCGTCAGGCCATAGGTTTTGCCTTCCACTCATCACAGGCTATCGACTCCATCCTCTTTTGATATCCACCCATCTTACCCTTCTTGGCTCCTTGCACAATCACCCAGAAGATAACTCTTTGCAAGAAATGTAATGAAATGGTGACCTAGAGACTAACGCTGATAAACCAAATAAAGGATTTCAGCACCCACAAAAGGTGCGAATCCTTATCATCATTAAGAGCCATCCTGTCAATTATATAGTTGCCAATAGTTTCCATAATTAAACTATTGTTTTGTGCTTTCATTAGAATCAAATGATATTTTCACACCTTTCAGTGGGTTCAATCATGATTCAAAATGACCTTCACATCATTGTTAAAAGCCACTTCACCCTGCCAAGTGAGTAGTGACTCATGCTTGATGCCAACATTGGCAAGCTGGGCATCCATGGTGTTAACTTCCCATTAAGCATGTGATATATAACAACTATCAAAGGATTTTATAATGTTAATTAAGGAATAAATTATGTTATTGATAGTCCATGAAGCCTTTATTAGACCCTTAAGACACATTATGATATTTTTTGAGTCACCCTCAATCCAAACCCTTCAACAATTTAGTCATTTAGCAAGGATCAAAGCCTAGTAGGATCCCATAGCCTCAACATGGTGGTTAGTCTAGGTTCCCAAGGGGATCCAACACTGCCAAAAACATGCCCTTATCATCTCTTATCACTCCCCCACACCCATCTAGCCTAGGGTTACCTTTAGCTGCCCCATCAAAGTTGACTTTGACCCACTAAACAGGAGGATAGTTCCAAGTGCAACCATCTCTAGCATTGTTGATGATACTATTGGAAGTACAAGATCTAGGATTCCAATACTGTAGAATGCTTTGACAATACATGCTATTAGGAGGATGAGATTCTCCCAGAATTAGGATATTTTCCTTGTCTGCCCTGTGAATCTTCTCATAGACAACATCTTAAAGAAGGGCCACATCTCTAAAAATGCGGTTGTTTCTCTCCTTCCAAACCCCCCATCGAAGGTGGGGGAGGATAAAATACCAAAGAGTTATAATGGTTTTGTTAGAGGAAGGGCAACACCATTGTAGAAAAATAACTAAGGGAAAACCCAATAAATATTGAAAGTCTGCAAAAACCTATTCCAAATATGGAAGGTAAAAGGACAAAGATGATAAATATGACATACCGACTCCTCCTCTTCCAAATAAATATAGCACATTTAAGGGAGATAAAAACCTTTACGACAAAGATTATCAGTGGTTTAATTTTTATTTTGAAGGAGAATCCAAAAGAACATGTTCACCTTAAGAATCAGCCCACATGTCCATGCATTTGACCAACAAGGAGGGGGAAACTGGGTATTGGATAATTTGAATATAATATATGCCACATAGAAAGTACCCAAGGGGTTACCAATCCAAATTAGTTCATCCTCAATAGAAGGAAAAAATAGAATAGAGAAGAGGGCAATGTGCAGAGGTTGGAGGTCGATACTCACTCTTCTGAGATCCGCCCACTGCTCATCCACCCAGTAATCAACCACAAACTCCCCATATATAGCTTTAAAAAGGAATCAATTTATTAAAGAGAAACCTCCAACAACCACTAGTCTTCCCAGAATCTGATTTTTCTCCCATTACCAACTCTCCAACCCATCCCCAAAGCCGCAGTCTACTTGGCATTCAACACATTATTCCATATCAAGGATCCTAAAGGGACATCATGAGATTGAAATATGTTGTCTAACAAAGGAATTGAGTTTATATTAATTTCTTTTCCAAATTGAACTCCATTCTCCATTCTGGTCGAAGATCCTCCAAATCTGCTTAGCAAAAAGGGCCTTGTTGAGAGTTACGATCCTTCTAATTCCCATACCATTGAGGATTTCAGGCTTGCAAATACTATCCCTGTATATGAGAGACATACATTTCATTTCCTCCACCCCCAAACATAAGAACCTTTTTTAGATTCTCTCAATTTCTTCCACAAACTTGCCAGAGATTCTTAACAAAATCAGAGCATACACAGGAAAAATTTGAAGAGAGGACTTCAAGAGCTGAACTTTGCTGACTTGGCTTAACATAGTGTCTTTCCAACCTGCTACTTTCCTATTGAATTTATCAACCAAGGAGTTCCAAAAGGAATCTGAAGGTTTCAAGCACAAAGGGAGGCCCAAGTAGTTTGAAGGCAATTGAATGATTTGGCAACCCAATATGTTAGCTATTCGATTATGCCTTTCTTCAAGAGTATTAATAAAGAAGAGAGAACTCTTAGACCAATTGATAAATTGTCTAGAAGCTTGACTTTAGTTTCTCAAAGTATTGTTCAAAACTCTAGCTTCCCTGATAGAGGAGGATCCCGTTAAAATGGTATCATCAATAAATTTTCTATGCGAACAAACTAAATTAGAAGAAGAAGGATTCAACCCATTAATCATCCCATCTAGGACCAACATATTGATATATATTCTAATGCATTCAACCATAATAATAAAGAGGATAGGAGAGATTGCATCTCCTTGTCTAATCCCTCTAGATGGCCTAAAGAATAGAGAAGGTGAGCCATTCACAATCACAGAGAGAGAGGGAGTGGTGATCAGCTACTCAATAAGCTATAAGACCCTTTTGCCAAAACCAAAAGCCTTTATAATTCTAAGTAGGAAGAAATTTTCAACCTTATCATAGGCCTTAGAGAGATCCAACTTCATTAAGAATCTTTATTTTTTTATATAAAATTCCAACGAATGAATATTCTCATGCACAATGATTATAGAGTCAAGAATTTGTCTCCCTGGAATAGAACCATTTTGCTGGGGTGATATTAACAAAGGCAAGAGCATAAGAAGCCTTTAAGTGAGGACCTTCAAAATAATCCTATAGAAAGAGTTACAAATAATAATGGGACATAATTTTTCCATTGAATTAGTTCTATAGATATTAGATATAAGAACAAGGAAGGTGACATTCAATTCCTTTAGAAGCTTTATAGCTCCAAATAATTCTTTAACTTCATTAACTACATCTTTCTCCACAATATGCCAACATAATTGAAATCAAAACATGGGGAATCCATCAGGACCAGGAGCTTTATTACCTTCAAAGGAAAAGACACCATATTTCACTTCTTCCTTGGCAGGGATAGTGGACAAAAATTTGTTTTGTTCCTCCCCCAAAATTGAGGGGATAGAGTCTAGGAACACATCATGAGCGTCAACATTCAGATCCTTTTTCAGCCGTAAGAAGAGATGAGAAAAGAATGAGAAGCTTCCTTCCTGATATCCTCCTCATTCTTTGACATTTTCTTATTGATGGCTATATGAGAAACCCTGGTGGCCACTTTGTGCTTCATAGTCGTCAAGTGGAAAAATCTAGTGTTCTTGTCTCCTGCGGACAACCACAAAGAGAGGGAGCTCTATATCCAAAATCCTCCTCTTTGGAAATTATGTCATGATAGATAACTAAGATTTATTCATTAGATATCAAAATATTGCAATATACCTCAGCCTGTATTCTATGTTGTACCTCTTTAATCTCAAGTTTTATGATAGCTTTCAAAGAAAATATGTCCCCGAAGACCTCCTTATTCCATCTCTTTATTTTATCTTTAACAAACCTTAGTTTTTTGGCCACTTTATACATGGTTGTACCTTCAAAAAGAATGTTCCACCATTATTTATTGTTACCCTCAAGATTTGGATGGGCAGTCCACATCTTCTCAAATGTAAAGGAAAAGTTACACTTACCAGAAATTAGATCTACCACAAAAGAGATAGGGAAGTGATCGAATTCAATTATAGAAATATTCATCAGAGAGCAGTGATATTGACCTAGCCAATTATTAGATATGAGGGCTCTGTCAAGGTGAACCCGAATAAGATCATTTCTAGCTCTCCTATTTGTCCAAGTGTAACTAGCACCTTGAAGATCCAAACGATGAAGGGCTCGATTATTGATGAAGTCCATGAGATCAAGCCTTCTTTCCAACCGAGTTTGGAATCCTCCAAATTTTTCCTTGTCCTATAGTGGAGTATTGAAATCTCCCATGACCATCTAGCTGTCTGTATTAAAATGATTCCTACCGGCCCCTAGTTTTTTCCAAAACTTACTCCTACTAGATCTTGTGTTTGGGGCATATATATTTGACAGAACCCAAGAAGTACCATCTCTTATATGATGTAACCTAACCGAAGAAATATTCTCCTCCAAGGTAACATGTTCACCATTGATATGGTTGAGGTTCCAAAAGATCATTATACCTCTTGAAGCCTTATCTAAACTACCACCTAACACACCATAGTTTTTGAAGACTTTAATCTTTTTAACTTTATCCTTAGTCATTTTAGTCATGGATCATAACAATATCTGGTTTATGATCCCTAACTAAGTTCTAGAGAACATCCTATTTTTGAGGCCCATTGAGCCCCCTAATGTTCCATGAAATAATTTTCATTTTTTACTGGGAGAGAAATCCTCAAAGATGGTCCTTTGGGTTCCATCAAAAATTTTCTTACAAGCTTCCTACTCCCTGTTCCAACTAGTTGGTTTTCTGCCTAGAGGATATTTCTGAATACCCACATCAGATTTTAGTCTATTGCGAGTAGAAACTCCCGATTGAGGCATGACCTTTGACATTGTACATTTCTTCATGTTGCTATTGATGCCACCAATTTTCACCATCATCTACATAGACATATAAAGTAGGGAGCTAATGAGGAAGTGGAAGCAAAAATTCCATTACCATGCCCATGCTAACAAATGCTAGTCCTTTGGGGAGGCTAAGGGTAACCTTGGATTGACTGGGTGAAGGGGAGTGATAAGAGATGAAAAGGGTTTGTATTTGGCAGTGGTGGCACTCCCCTTGGGTATCTAGACTAACTACCTTACTGAGGTGAAGGGAGCTTATCACACCTTGAATCTTGCCAAGAAGTTGAATTGTTCGAAGGTTTGGATTGAGGAGGATTCAAATAATATTATTAGGTGTCTCAAAAGCATAAGCAATCCTTCATAGATTATTATTAACTTAATTTCCTCCTCTTTGGCTATTATAAAATCCTTTGATAATGTTCATATCTCCAATGGTTATCGAGAAATAAACACTATGGTCGATTGGTTAGCTAATGAAGGGGTTAAAGATGACTCACCACTATCGTGGCATGGTGAGCTAGAATTGTGTAATGATACTAAGGCCATTTTAATCCTTGATCACACACATGGAAAAGTGGGAGTTGATATCACTGATTCCAATGATGGAAAAAATAAATAGTTTAATAATGATTAAAGGTGTTCAATGTACTTTAGACAGATTGGATAATTATTATCCAAGGTCTTCACAAGCTTTATGGGTGCTTAAGGGTTTGTTCAAATTTCTCATTGCCAAATTTGGTTATGATAAGAAAACTTCCTATCTGCAGATCATCAAACTTTGTGCCTTTTGTGTTACAATTTTGATTCTGTGTAGTATAGGTGGTGAAAGGAGGAGACTTGAGGCCTTGGCATGTGATGAATGGAGGAAGAAGTCGAGGGTCTAGAATTTATTGTAGAATGGTAATATTACGGTGTTTATGGAGAGACTCCATGGTCGTAACCCATCGGTCACAAGGATATTCAAGAAGGAATGGTGTGATGGGCATATGAATATCTGTGGGAGAAATGTTATTGTTGATGAAGGGATTATCACTGAAGTGACTAGGCTTCCCCTTAAGGGAATGAAGTTTTATAGGGATCGAAAGGTTTCTGAGATTGCAGTGAAAAGATTTCCCAAGAAGGAGGAGAAACAGAGGTTCATTCAAATCAATAAAAATTACTTCCCCCTATGTCATTAAAAATATTTAGAGGAGGGTTTTGTCTGCTATCATGCACTAATTCACTCTAGATAGTCAGTTTACGTACGTCTATGGATACCACTTTATTCTCCTCAACCACTTATGCTATGGGAAAGGGATCCTTTCCTTTTTACTTATATAGTTCCTTGAGTGCTAGTATCATTGATGCTAGGGATAAACCAAATAGAAATCCGACTCTCCATGAGGGCTTGATGGTGTTAATTTATGAATATTTTAAAATCCATACTATTGAGCACCATGTTATTGAAGATCTTGACTCGGATTTGAATTATGTGGAAGGGGTTAACGAGGATGAGGGTTCTGAAACTAAGACTAGGGGGAATTGTATACCCTGGTTAAGAGAGTTTAATATTGCTAAAAGGAATGAGAGATCTAATACTCCCTCCCCCTCCTTGGCTGCCAAGAAGAATAATAAGACCCTGATCTCGGGGAAAAGGAAGAAGAAACAAATTTTCGATGATGAAATTAGGGGTTCTGATACTGAGACTGACATTGGGATGGAGGACTCCCCTCCAAAAAAGAAATCAAGCTCTCCCCCCATAGGACTATGAGAAAAGATAAGGGTGTTACCCTGGCTCCCTCCCCTCCTCCTGACTCCCCTAGGGTTGGTATTACTACCCAGGGTGGTAATTATTAGAATAATGTGACTGTAGATGATGGGTTCACCCGTATTGGGGTGGAGGTTGCTAATAATGATAATGTTCCCTCTGGGGAAGGGGTCATGTTTAGTGTCCTGGATAATTACAACAGAGATGATTCCTTTGGTGTCCTTTGGGTGGCTAAGGATGGTGCTCAGTACTTTTACAAAATCATTAATTGGGTCTAATCTGAGGTGAAGGAGATCAAATTCAAACATAATGCCTTTACCAACAAGCTGGATTCTATGGAAGCATTGGGAAAGGATAATACTTTCTCTGATAATGTGAAAGATCTAACTAAAGTTGTTGACAATGCTGAGGCTATGGTTGTTGAGATTGATAAGAAGTTTGAGGCTATGAATGTGAGGTTTTCTTGTCTGGAATCTTCCCTGAAGAAATTTAGAGAATATAGATATAAGATTCTTAAAGCCTTTGCCGAACATCTGAACATTCTGGTGGGTAATCTTGAGCAGATCAATTAGGAGAAAGTCATCGTTCAAGTGGAGGAGGTAAAGGATACCAATCCTGAGGATAAAGCTGGTCCTGGGAAGAGGGCTCATGCAAGAACCAAGAAGAAGGAGGCTCTCAAGGCCAACAAGGAGATTGAAGACCTCAGGGTTGATGCTGACAAGATGACTCACCTGGAGCTTGAAGTTGTTGAGCTTCTAAAAAAATTGTTTAGTCTCGATTCTGTCCCATTCCTTTTTGTTGTTTGTTTGTTGGCCTTTGGTTGGATCTTGGTTGTCTACTGGCTTTTGCTTTTTTCTTGCCAATGTTTTTTTATAGTATTTTTAAGTCTCATTTTTGTCTCGTTAGGATTCAATGATCATATCTTTGTAATCCTCTGTATATGGGTTTTGGGTCCCTAAAACCTTTTTTTCACTTAATAAAAAACAAATGCTACTCTGTAATTCTTAGAAAATCTTCCCTAAAGTAGGGTTTGTGAAATTGGTTGAGTTGAATGTGCTTCTTGGGAGTAAAATATTAATACAAAATAAATACATAAAATAAGGGGGTGAGTGTTTGAAATTGTGAATAGAAGAATCATTATGAAATTTTTATAACACCAACATCCAAATTGCTTTGTAATTGCCAATCATTTTGTAATTTCCTACTTTATTTTTAATGTACATAGACTCTCCATCCTTCTACGACTATATAGAACACCTCTCAACATAATAAATATATATCATTTCATTCTCTACAAATCATTAAATCCAAATGTCTCTCTATTCTCATATTTTTTCTTAAAATAATGCATTGCACACTTTTCCTTGAATATAACCAACATGCACATATTCCTAATGTTTTGGGAATTAATTTGATAATTCTTAAAAGGTACATTATCTTCATTGTCTTATATTTGGTTCTCTAGAAACCAAAATTTTACAAAATAGTCAACATTATGTATTCTTATCTCTTATTTTACTATGAAATTATAAACTTCTTTATTGATAATTGTTAAGAAACAGAATAGGCAAATTGGGCTCATTTAAGCTCTATATTCATGCATCTCATATGTATTTTGTTTTATTTTGAAAATTAGTACAATCAAACAATAGTTGAACCTTTGAATGCATACCACCACAATGAATAAAAACCTATAAATGTCAAATTCACACAACTCAACATAATCTAAGAAGTGTGATATTTTACTTGAAAAACAAGTGCAATCAAAAAAATCGAAACTAATATTACATGCTATAACAAATATCAAACTTAAGTTTCCAAATTCTCGTAGCTCATACAACATTATGAAGGCATATCATTTTACTAAATATAATGTGTTCCACAAGAATTAAGCACAAACCCATGCATTGTAGGGAACCTGCACCACCAAATTCATGTATTACAGACAACATTTAAGAAGGCATAATGTTTTGCTTGGGAGAAAATGTGATAGCATGAGAATTGAATCTATGAATATAAGACGTTATTATTTACTTGAAAACTCCAATATGATTGCATGAGGATTGAACCTCTGCCCACATACTATATCAAAAGAAAACAACATCAAATTGTCAAATTCATGCATCTCATAAAACTTTCCAAAAGACATGGTATTTGGTTTAAAAGTGTAGCTGAAAAATAGCTAAACCCAAGCCCACCTACTAGCAATAAAACTACCTCAAACCGCAAAATCCATGCATTTCATAGGTCATTATGAATGTATGTTATTTTCACTTAAAAATGCTAGTTTAATTGCATGAAATTGAACATACAAGTGCCTAATAGGAAGGAAGGACTATATTAAAATGCCAAATCCATGCATCTCATGAAGCATTTGAAACAAATAATACATTTCTTAATAAATCAATGCAAGTGCAAAAGACTTGAATACGTGCTTGCAAAATAATAACTAAAATTGTTAAATCATGTATCACAAACAATTAAGAGGCATTTTGGTTGTGCACAATTACCAAATGCTTTGTGGAAACAAATGTTTTTGCATAGATGGGTGGTGCATTTGTCCAAGATATGACAATGATTTTTATTAGATTGATGCCATAAAGCCTAATTTGGGGTGTCTTTCCCAAAGTTAAATATCCACTCATGCCAACTATAAATTCACATTTCATGAAAATGTCATCGTATAATTACATGCAACCACTCCAAGGTAGTACCTTTTCATATCTTTTAAAAGAGTTTGTGAGTGGTGAGTTTATGTTCATTCCACTACTATTTGTCACAACCAAGGTCAATTTGTTCTGATTAAGTAAAAACAGGATTTGAAAGGTCCTGAAACCTTGTACATTAGCAACAAAAGAAAGGTCAAAGAAAGACCAAAAAACAACTGTGGAGCCCCACCAAACAAGCCAAAGGAACTAACCATAGTTCCAACCAAAAAGAAAAAGGCCCAACCAGCCACAAACAAGGCAATCAAGATTTACATTTTTACCATCTTTATGTGAACGTAAGTTCATATCAAATGAAGGAGTGGAAGACTTAAATTTTTTTCCCTTAACTGTTGTCCATCCATCCTCCACCTTTTCAACATCCTTCTTCCAGTCCAAAGAGGAACCAGAAGATCCCACTAAAGGGCAGGTCACAATCCCAGCCATAGGAGGGGCATGACTGGCACCACTATCATACCCCAACATACTCCTAGGAGAACCATGAGCGGCATAACCAAGAGCACCATAAGACAAAAAAGCTGAACCAAGGACAACATCATCATTCTGCACAGGGACAACACTAGCAACACCATAAGGGACAACATCAGAGACAACAACAGTAGCTTCAAAGATAACATTAGCAACAATAGATACATCATTAGAATCTCTAGCCAGAGCTTGATTGTTCTAAGGAGGACAGGTAGCTGATCCCCCATCCATGAAATCTTTAAGAACCATATAATGTTTTCCAGAAGCCCCCAACCACCAAGAAGGTGATTTCTTTGATTTAATCTTATTCAGATGCACACCGCGCAACAAGATGGCCAATCTTGTGGCAAATCCTACATCTGAATGGGATACCTTCTTAATCAATATTCTGAGTCCAAGAGCCCTTAGAAGAGGCCAAAGTTATCTTCTCATGAAGACCCTTGGAAACGTCCATCTCCACAAGAATATGAGCATACGTCATCTTATAAATTTCAGAGGAGTACATATCTACCTTCTGAAAATCCCCAAGAGCCTCATCCACCGATTCCAAAATAGAATCCAGCCATAGATGAAGGGGAATATTTGACAGTCTAACCCATAAGGGTATCTTATTAAAGGAATCAGAGAGAGGATCAAACCCCTGATACCAAGGTTTGGCCATCAAAGGGAAGTGCTCCTCCCAAGAGAAACAACAGTCACACAAAATAGTTTTCCTATCTGCAGCATTATCAAACTTTACAATAAAAAACCCCCTTGCCACAGGGTATATCTGAACATGATTAGTTAAAAATGGTTCCCAATGTTCAGAAATACAAGCATGCAACTAAGCAAGAGAGGGCCAAAAACCCCTAAAATGAAAGATAGCAGCATTGGAAGAAAAATCTTCCATAGTTTTTAAAATCTCATCAATAGTATCAGTATTGAGATTGACCAAAATAGGGTTACTTACATAAATAGGCACCACAAGAGGAGTGGACCAGTTACCACCCCTCTTAGCAAAGGCCTGGCCGTGGATGCCCGCTTCAAAGGCAGCCACATCAGCAAATGATAGTGCAGGAACAACCCCCGTAACCACCCGAGAACCAAGCCCACCCGTCAGAGAAGGCCCAAGCTCAGAACCACCAGCCGCCACCACAGGAGTAGTAGGACCAAGAGAACGAGTAGGAGAAGTATTCCTAGGTGAGAAAGCATGAGCGGGAAAAGATTTTTTTTGAACAGCGGAAGCGGTAGCAACAACGGTCATTTTCATTTTTTTTAGTTTTGACCCAATTTGGTCAATTTGTTTTTGCTCAGTGATTTTTTTATTTATTAATAGAGTATATGGTAAAAAATTATATATTCATATATAAAGTGTATAGTGACCTAGATGCCACTTGTTGGCACTCTCAAATTTTGGAGAAATTTGCAGTAGCTGGATTAAAAATTTCTCTAAGGCACTGATTGCTACCCCTGAAAACTTTTGAAAGGGCCCACTTTGTGTGCAAGTAAAATGAGACCCAGAGATTTTCATGAAAAATCACTTGGGGAATGTGTTCATCACCTTTCATGAAGAAAATGTAGTGGTTTATAGCTTTCAGAAGCCAGATTGATTATGTTTTTGAGATAGCTATTTGGAGGTGTTGACACAAATATGCACTTTGCACATATTCAGACTTCGTTAAGTGGCCTACTTTGGAGGTTTGCAGCTTAGGCCCAGTTGAACTATATGACATGAGGAGTGTTTCAAGACATTGTAGACATGAAAGCGAGTCAACATGTCCATTTTCAGATCCCTGTGACTTCATATAACAAGTTTTCTAAGACCTCTCTATTTGCAACTTATTCTGATTTTCTAGGTGTGAAGTGCAGAAGTACAAAGTACCCTACTTTGGGGTCCTAGAGTTGACACATAGTTGAATGTCACAAGGAATTAAATTTTAACCTATGTTATAATCATGAAAGTGTTCCATCATGTGGATTTTCAGACCATGGTCAATCCATTTGGCCATTTTGCTCACCCAGTTCCAAATCCAACTTATGCAGTTTTACTGTGTTTGAGTTAAGAAAGTTATCAACAGGCTGACTTTGAGGGGTAATGATGGTTGACGTCTAGTTGATCCTCAGAACAAAATAATTGTGACCTTGCATTCTCTATATGTAAATAAATCCATCTCCAGGCTTTCAAACTTTAAGATGTTCATTTGATGGTTTTGAAAAGTCAGATCCAAGTGGATTTTATTAAGCTTTTGTCTGTACATTGATCAGTCATCCAAGAGGCTAACTTTGCATATTTATATTTTGGTACCACTTAATAGTCGTGATCAGTGAGCTGGTTCTCTAATTTCTATGCATAAAGGTGAATTAACATGTAAAGTTTCATAGCTACATGAATTGATTTGTTATGTTTCATAAGATAATTCCAGAGGCAGTTTGTTACATTCTTGCATGTGTCCTTACAATGTTTTAGAGTGACCAAGTTCAGTCAGCGATAACTTGCACCCAGATTTGACTGAGCCTAAACCATTTTGGACACATATTCCTTATGCCTAATTAAGTGTCCATACCCAATGACAATCTCCCAATGTAGATTTTGATATTTTATAAGGCAGTGATTGAGTGGGTTTCCAAAAAAGTTTCAATATGCCCATTTGCAGAAATAAGTAGCCAACTTTGACAATCAAAAGCTCTCGTTTTAGGCATCATTGTGCAAATCCGTTTTACAGAATGAATGTTGGTATATCAAATTGTATGCTTACCAATCTCAAAGTTCATATCGGGGTCATCTAATTAGAGTAATTCCTGAGGCTGATCACTATTATTTTCAGTAAGGTGCAAAAGTCTCAAAGGTTGATTTCAATGGCCACAAAAGGAGTGCATTTTATTTTTCCAGATGTTTCCAAGGACCGTGGTCTAAAAATGTGGTTTTTGTAATTGCAAGCTAGTGTTGACTGGGAATGCATAGATTAAAATGTTGAAAAGGCCTTGAAACTCCCAACAAGTGACATGGAGTGTAATAATAGTTTCAATGTTTGATTTAGCAACATTGGACAAATTATTTCTGGTGGTGTACAGATAGAAGCTTGGGAACGGTATTGAAATCCATTCAAGCATAAAAATAGGGGGTGTTTTGTTACACAATGGAGGGAAATGCTCTCACAGACATGTATGCTGAATGTGAGTTCACAAATCAAGCATGATGAACCGCTTACTAAATGTGTCAACTAAAAAATATGACATGATTGCTATGACTGCTAGATGCACATCAAAATGTCAAAGTACAAACAAGGTCTGTAAATGTTTATAAAATATCTAAGAGAAGGGTGATCTCCTAGCTGCCATGGTGGTAGGATGCATGTGACATAGATTAATTAATCAGATTTTATAAATATTCAATCAAGTGATGTTGGGAGGTGTAAAGCCAAACTTTTTAGCGGTCACCAACAAAAATCCCTGCATGTGTCAAGCTGAAAGATTGCAAAATAGAATATAAGCATCCATCATGTCTCTAGCTTCACCATGGAGATATAAAATGGGCATTTTAAAGTTTTCAAGTAAATGCGTGTCTTATTTTTTAGGTTCCCGACATGTTGCCTTCTTTTTGTAGACAGGTATGCTTTGCATGACATCTAGTCCCTAGAGTGGTGTCTTATGCATTTTGGTTAGCCCAAAATCTATTGTTAGCATGGTGGAATTTGTCTATAGTCTGGAGTTATTTTGTATGAGTGGTAAGAGGTTATGGGTAATCTTCATCAGATTCACATCTTGAAAGTTTTGACATCAGTTAACAGAAAATCTAAGAAGCAAGAAATCTTATGATCCTTGATGGCAGATCAGTTGCACAAGTTGTCAACCATGTCCAAAAATCAAAAGAATATCTCAGGTCCGGAACGTCTCTCCTATTTAGCAAAAAAAAATGGATGGCTAGGTGAAAGAAGTACCATTGTAAAAATTAGCTAAGCTTAAGGTTCACAGTGAAAGAAGTACCGCCTTCCCATCTTCAAATGAAAAGAAAGAAAACTGGAGAATAGAGAATTCTAGGATCCGGGGGATCATGCAAGATATAATGATTTTGGTCTGATGTGCTCAGTGCCCACTCTTTTCTTCTCTTGGAATTCATCGACTTAATTTTCTTCCAAAGCACACACTTCATAACTAAAAAGGGATTGAAGGATTGAATCAATGATGAGTCAAATTTTCTCAGACACCTGCGCCTTGCAAGTGAAATGCTTCAGGTAAAGATGAGTTCTAGTTTTTCTAACCAGAGATTCTATGATTCTCCAACACGCTAAGGCATTCATCCCAGCGAGTCACCATTTGTTATGCCCTACATACCCGTCCCTACATTTTGTGGGCAAAATGTTGGGTCCCCCTTTATTTATTTTGGCCTTTCTTTCGTTCTTTTGTTTTCCTCTGGCCTTTGCCTCCGTGGGGTTGTTGTTTTCCTTTATTTTTGGTTTCTCTTGATCTGGGACCCAGTCTGGAGTGGTTTTTGTTTCTTTGTGCCAGCCAGATTCTGGACTCCGTGATTCTTTTCCACTGCTTCCTCTTTTTTTAGAGGGTGTGGTTGCATGGGATCCCCGAGCCCAGAGTCTGGAGGTTTTCCTTTTCTTGGGACTTGTGAAAGGAAGTGGTGCGTTTTAACCTAAGGGTATAAATGAGGTTTCACTTGTCATTTTTAAATTTCCTGTGAACAAATTACCTTGAGCGATTAAGTGCCCTTTGTGCAAATTACTAGTTAGCTAAGTGCGTTTGCTTTGAGTGTTTAGCGATTTGATCTTGTGCGTGCTTTAGTTCTCCTGCAGGGTCTTCGATGTTTGTGGTCCATAAATGCATATGTTTGAGGAGCACCTCTTGTGCCCTTCCTCCCGTGTTTCCTGGTTTTAAGGTAGGATCTTCGGTTTCTTTCTATTTCCTTTTGGTTTTGCTTTGTTCTTTCTGTTCTTGGTTTTGTTCTCATTTTGTTTGCTTTCTGTCTTTCGTATTCATCGTCACCTCTCTTTGGTGGGATGGCTTCATAGGGAGGTTGTCTGCCTTTCGTGCACTGTATTTTGTGTACATTTTGTAAATGTGGTAAATTTCTGTTAATCTCTATAAATAGGGTTGTAAATTCTTGTTAGTTGTTAGTAGTCTGTAGGTTAGTTAATGTTTTCTACTGTAAATTCATTGTTCTTTGGCTTTCTGTGTAAATTTGGCTAGTTAGGGTCTCTCTATAGTTGGTTTGTATATCCTATCATGTCCGACCCATCCTGTGGCGAGCTCGTCGTTCCCTTCCACATTGTAGAACCCAAATTTTGAGCTCACCCACCTAGTGTCTACCTAGTTCAAACTCGGATCCTTTCCTATTGGAGCCATGGTAGTTTTCTCTCTCCTCCATCATTTCAACATTGATGGCAGGATTAAATTCCCCCCACACTTGAGTATTCAAAAATGTCCCATCTGGCATTCAACCCATCTGTGTTGAAGACATCTGCCACCATTAAGTACCATTAATCTGTTCATTGCGTGACCACGTGACAACCCACGTCATCCTAATACGGCTTATTGCCTGGTCACTTCAATAATGGCTAGTTTCTTTGAACTCCAGGCATTGTGAAGTCCCCGACCTTCATCCCATTATCGCATAAACCAGGGCACCCCCGGAATCCCTGGGTATCAATCAAATCCCAAATAAGTTGTTAATTTTTATATTTCCAAGATTTGATGCGGGCTAATGTCATTTGATAACAGGTGTGAAATGATGATGAACTCTCCGGAGTCTATAAAATTACTTTATGTTTTATCACACATATTAATGGTTGTTTGGTCTTGCAGGTTGTAGGTCACTCAACAAACAATGTCTGAAGTAACAAGTCCTCCTGGAAGTCCGAAACTCCTGACCACTTCCACTCGGGAAGCCACCAAGACAAGAACAAAGAAAATGTTGGAGAAGCTCTTGTTAACCTCCAAATATCTGAAGGATGGCATCCTTGTGGGATCCAAAGTGGATTCCAAACTTTAGAATATTAACGACACAGAGGCTGGATCATGGGAAAAACTATAGGGCCTTGTCCAATTAATGTATCAATAGCGATCTACCGGGCATAACATGGCAAAGAACGTGGCCACCTCTGACATTATTAAAGCCGCTTGTTTTCCCTGCTTGGTGTAGGCACTAGAGCCAATCCTCTCCTTGGTTAAGCACTACAACACACCCACCCGGGTGGTTTTTCTTGTTGCTTCCCTCCCATTGAATTGCCCAGCAATCATAGTAACTCTTGATGCTGCCACCTTTGCTTCGGGACTGGGGATCCCCCAGTTCATAAATGCTACTGTCATTTCCTAGGCTACATCATTGAAGGAGTTTGAGAAAGTTCCACAGCTTACCCAGTAGCATCTCAATTCACACTGGTTGAAGTCCCCAAGGAACGAATACAAGAAAATGAAGCTGGAGATCCCCCGCGTAGATTTCAAGGAATGTATATAGGCGGGGATCATATTTTTATGTCGGATCTTTGGGGAACCCCATGCCAGGGAATTTTTGGCATGGATGTATTATTTTCTATACTGCATCACCACCCATGGACAAACCTTTGACTGGATGACTATTATCACCAACCATGTGGATTTTCAACTGAACAACGCCAACCGGACATCAAAGTTCCACATGACTTTGTATGTATTATGGGTACTAGCACAACAAAGACCTGTACTCTAGGGTTTAGTTATAGTGGACATCCTTGGGAATGGGCTCGACCAGAGTGCTCCATTGGACCATTACCCCCAAATTCAATGGGAAGCCAGCTTCCCCAATTTTTTCTAGGTAAATGACACCTTCATTTACCATAAAATTTTGACACTTACTTGAGATTCTGGGTACTAGCTGTCCAAAGAAGAAATGACCTTGGTGAGTTCTTACAACAATTACTTTATTCAATTTTAGCAACATTCTTACATACGAGTGACTGGGTTCTCTGACAAACCCTAGCTACTCCCCAAGCATTGTGGGGATAGGATTATTCTTTTAGAGTTCTGTAGAAAAATATTGGAGCTCCATGCATTTTATGGAGTAAAGAAGGTTACCTCCATCCTGTTCCCAATCACTTGCGAGAACTATTCTTGCAGCCTTGTAGCGGCCAAAGAGGCCGACAATGAGTGAAAAAGTCTGGGGTTGGCCGAGTTCCACCAAGAGAGAAATAATTTTGACCCACTCGACAAGATCAACGCAGTACTTCCCTGAGTGTCCGCACCCCACGAGCCTCACATGAAGGATTTTTTGGCAGATTGCCAAGATGATTTCGATCTCCAGGGCTGAAAATACTTAAGGATGACCGAAGGGATGATGAAGAGCCTCGACCCTCAGACCTTTCCAAAGGATTTTTTAGACATTGGGCCTTTGAAGGACCCATCATACAAGTCACAGGGGATCGATAAGATGGATCTCCTTCTGGTGGATTGGGGTACCCTAGAGATTTTGACAATTAAGGACATCACCCAGGGCATCATATAGCACAACCATGATTACTTTACACAAGTGTGCAAGAGAAGCACCTGCCAGGGTCCAATTTTGTGGGGGTCCACTTTGGCCTCCAAAGTGGCCGGGCCGAGAAAAAATAAGGGGAAAGAAAAGGAGAGCACCCTAGCCTAGGTTACACCCCCGACTCCATTCCCCATTTTGGAACAAATTTACACTCAACTTGAGGCGTCTTACTAGCTGAGTGAAACTTTAAGTGCCCAACTTTCTCTTGGTCTTCCGATTACCCCGGTGAGATCTACCCTCTCGACAGGCTCCCCTTCATTGGCAGCACTCATGAGCTGGAAGACGGAGGCTGAGGATGAAAATGTAGCTATTCTTGATGTCAGGGCTCCACTACAAATAAGAAGAAATAAGAAAAGGGTGGATCATCCCCCGCCAAGCATAGATGCAGATCCCAGGATACCAAACTTTCCCTAGGTGGACCTAATCCCTTCTTCTCCTGAATGATAGGATCCTCCAGCGGCCTCCCCTCCCCATGATGATTTTTATGACATCTTTCAGATAGAAGACCTGGTGAAATTGCAGGCCGATGTGGTGAGGGCAGTGGAGGAGATCGATGAACAAGAAGATGTGGCCCTAGAAAAAGAGTTCTGGGAGAAGGAAAAAGAACATGCACAAGAGAATCCACCAGATGTGGAAGAAACACTGGTCACAGGGATCGAGACAAAGGATAGGAAAATATAAGAAGAGCAGCCAAGAAGAACTGGGGAACCTGGACCTTTGGGAGAAACCATACCCCACTCGAAATGCCTCTAGTTACTCCAGGTGATCAGGTCCCCCAGAGTGTGACATTCAGTGAGGTGGTATCCATGACCTAATAGTCAAATCTAGGCCAGACACCTTCAGCCCCTCCAAAAGATGTGCCCTTGGAAGAAAATGTCTTGGCGGATGGTGTTGAGGAAGAACAACAACAACATGATGAGGGAGATAACCGCAAAAATGTGGAAACTGAGACCACAAACGCTGGAGAAGGGGGGAATCCTGGAGATACATATGAGAATGCCACCGAGGTGGAGGATACGGGAAATCTTGGGAAGCAAGAAAAAGAGTATGAAGTGACTATGAATACTGGGGAAACACCACAGGACCTAGAGGAAGACCCCAATGCCCAAGCCTTAGCAGGAAGACTGGCCCAACCACCATAATGGTTGTTAGAGTCCTAAAAAAGAAAGGCCCCAGCAGTAACAAGTGCCCCTCTCTCCCTGGCCAAAATGATGGCCCATATCCAAGAGGCTAAGAAGCCTAAGAAGGCCCGAACCATCCATACCCTTCAGATTGGTCCGGGAGGAAGTATAGTCGCAGTAGTGGCGATGCCTCCCCCAGATGTAGAGGAAGAAATAGTAGGAGCTGCAGAATATAAAATTATAGAAGTTCCTTTGGGGAGGAGGGATAAACAAGGTGAATTGAACCTATTGAAAGAAACTACCCGAGCAGTTGAGGCCCGGTACGATAAAAAGGCATAGAAGCTGAAGGAGGAAAGAGAAAAGAATGAAAATCTCCTTGGGCTTCTTGCAAAAATGACACAACCACTCGCTGAGATTCATTTGAAAGCCTCTGCCTCCAAAAAACCACTCCCATAGGGTGATATGAATGCTCTAAGGGCCATGAAGAAGAAGGCACATGTTGTGGATGGGTGGGTCGCTGAGCAAATCACAACTGTAAGGCAGTTCCTGGAAGTGACACTCCCAGACCTTTATCAGGCCAATAAGATCATCGGCCAAGTGAATGGCATGGTCTCCCTATGGGAGAAAGAAATGGAGAAGTACGAAGAATGGAGGTCCAAACTGGAAGAAATAATGAACTTCGGGGAGGAAGTCATTACCAAAATATGTAGTTTGGGAGAAGAACCATTTGGGTTCCTCCAGGCCCAACACTCCAGACTTGGCCTCAAAATTGAGGTGAGAAAGCAACTGGTAGTGGCCCTAAAGAATAAAATCCTAAAAGTCTAAAATTATTTAAATTCATATACAAGATTCGTGACAAGGGTTTTGCAAGTCGATCCCTTCACCATCGAGACTTGTGCCTTGGAAGATTTTGTACTAAGTAAATTGGATGAGCTGATGGAGTCCCGGTACCAGTCTGCTAGAGATTTTGACGGAGGAAAGATGTCATGCTTGACCAAGATGATGCTCCGGGCTCATGATGCAATGAAAGTGACTGTAGAATTCAAGGAAAGGGCTGACGATGTTGATGAACAATTTAGGGTTGTAAACGATCACTAGGACTGCGTCAAGGACATAGATGAGATGGAATCAGCCAAATTTTGGAGGCCTTCAAATTGAACAAGGAATAGTAAATTTCTCCGGTCTTCAGAGATTTTCACCAGTAGGGTACAGTCTTGCAGATTCATTATTCTTTGAGCGTAAGCTCCTGGACTCCAAAATTCTGGGTCTGAAGTTTTGTATTCATTCATAATGATCTGCGTCCAGGTTCCCTGGAGCCGACTGATCACTATCAAGCAGATAATAAGGGTCACAAGGTAGGTAATCCAGATAAGGTATGTCAGATGGAAGAGATGGCTCTGACAGGTGATTATCCCGAGGTGCCGCTCCCGCATTAACTACCTAGTGCACATCAAAGACAGGGAGCCACAATTCACATTTATGAGGCATGTAGCCTCAGTTACCGGGACAATCAAATTTCTTCTTTAAATACCCTGACACTCTTCTTTATGTTGATTCTTCCATATTTCTCCTCTTATCTTCCTCTTTTGTCTTGTCAGACCTCTGCATATCCCGAGGTGATTGTAAGTGGTGCGGGTAGTACCAGCCATGGATAATGTATTATATTCAACAAATGTACAGTTAAATTAGGATAGTTTTAGGTCAAACTTTGTGTATAAATAAGAAGTCTGACGCCATAAAAATGGTTAGCAAAATTGATGATTTTGCAGTCCAGCAAGTAATAGAAGTATAGTATTTAATTTTTAGTTGTTTTCAGGAGCTCAATGCTCAATTGTTCTTAGTAGTTTAGGATTCTCCCTTGGAGCCATGATTGTACTTGCAAGTGATGCTAGAACCATTTGAGTTAATGAAGAAGGAAGGACATCTTGTGGATATTTGTTATGTGTTATTCTGATCTCTGGAGTTAACAAACATCTTTTTGTGTAGTATATTTTCTTATTTCCTTTGCTCCTATGTTTTAGTTTAGATTAACGGTCTTATCTCCCCTTGCTACTAAATGCATGTGAATCACTGGTTCTTTGTGTATTTGATATTTAGTGTTGTTTTCTTGCATTGGAGCTTAGTTTGATGTTTGAATTTTTATTGCATAACTATAGGTAGAAACATATATCTAACCTTGATCGATCTTTTGTAATTTCTTTATTAAGTCTAAATGCTTGCAAGAAACCCCATCCCATTTGAAATCCCCCGAGAAGGTGAGTAAAAACCAGCTATCCCCTCACACAACAGTCACCTACCCAACTTAGCTCCCTCGCACCGTCGATACCCGACTACCAGGTGCTTGGAGGCTAGGAGAATTCATTCTCTGGTAAACCTCTACAGGCAGAGTTGGCCGATACCCCAATACCTGGTGACAACTTACCTCTGTTGGCGGACCCGGTCACAAAGTCCCATCAACACTTCCCACTTAGACAACTTGTTCCCCACCTTATTACCAGAACAATACACAAGAGATCTTAAAATCTTGAAAAGAATACAATAACTTACAATTAGATAAAATGAATTTATTAATACTCCATGCCAAAGCCCTGCCTTTCTTGAGTTCATTTTCAGTTACCATTGACTCACCATCCAAGTGAATATTATTTACTCTGAGTTTTTTTGCTATTAAAATGCCCTCATAGGTTGGTTGGTCTTTTGTCATATTGTTTGACTCGTCATACAATCTGTTAGCTCCAATTGCGATAATATCCCCTTTAAAATTTCTTTACATATCCCCTACACCAAAGGGACCCAGATTACCCTTTGAGAATCCATCAAAATTAACTCTTATACATCCATTCTTTGACACCTCCCACTTTACCTCCTTATTCACCACTCGGATATGATTAACCCCATTAAGCCTATTAATGGGCCAAGCATGGTCAAATTCATTCAAGAGAGGTTTTGTTTACAAAAGGCTTGTTGCACCCTTATATGACTTTAGAATGCCTCTAGACTTAACAATTATGATATTTAGGATTAGAATTATAATTCAAGTAATAATTACAAAAATAAAGTTATGATTAATTATTTAACTAATTTTTTTGAAAATATTATTCAAATTAGGATTATAATATTTTTTAATCTTTTTAATATTTAAAATATTAAATAATAAGTTAAAATCATATTTTATATGTTTTTTCCTAAAATTAAAAAGTGTATAATTTAATAATCTACATAATTTCAATTTTAATCCAAAATTTAAAAAGTAAAATCTTACTTAAATTAATAAGTATGCTCCATTTTGGGGGTTGACCCCACAGTGTGACGGTAAGGTCACAAGCCTTGTTGAAAAGGCATCTCAGGATTAAATCCCTCCCCCACTACCAAATGCATGAACAAAAAGGTCCAATGAATGGTACATGATAACATAAAGTGACAAATAGGAGAAATGATCGACATTGTTTACGGTGGCAACACAGTTGTCTGAAACCCACGGATCTAGTACAACCTTCCCAAGAACCTCACACACGATGGTGGTTGGAGATGTTGCCAACTCAGACACTATGAAATGATGGAGGTATATGAGACCAATGGAGGAATAAGGAGGTTGGGACCAACATAATGTAGAGATATGGTTACTTGGAGGGATAAGGAGGTTTAATGGATAGATAAGGAGTTTTCCTGGGTGCTCGGAAATATATTAGAATGAAGTGTCATCTGAACAATGAGATGGAGTATTCTCGATCTACCAAAGTGAATATGGAAAACAATATGCCTAGGAGGTGTTAATGCCCCGAATGATGTAAGTTTCACCATGGGGATGAGGTCCCCAAATGTGACCCCACTGGTTCATAGCTCCAGTCAAAAGCGTTTATCGATTAAAAAAAGTATTTTCCATTTTTTTTTGCCAAATTTTTACCAAAGGGGATAGTTGTCTTTGCATTAATATCATAAAACAACACATTATTTAAGTTATAGAGAGTGAAAAATAAATATCTTAATGGCCTCAATGACCTCCTAAAGTCCTCAATCTGTGTAGAAGTAACAAATTATTATGAAATGTAACAAGATAAGCATATGTATGTGATGTCACAAAATTTTTCACCCTTGCTTGGAATTTGACCCCCAAGAAACCTTGTGAAACATGGAAGGAATCTCCAAACATGAGACCTTGAAAAGTAAGGTTGAGTCTCTGGAGAAGGCCAACTTCCTTTCCAATCAAGATGTAGTTTTGAACCCACCAACACTCAAAGAGATACTTCTAACCTAACCTAACATATTTTCAGGGAAAAGAGAAGAAGGAATGGAGAACTATAAAGGGGGTGATGTGCCATATTAGAATATTGATCTTCCTCACTTGGAAGTACACAACACATTAATAAAGCTACCCAAACATACCCAATTTCCCAATTCATTAGTCTCCAAGTACATACAAATATTAGGACTAAATGAGATATTGCAAGGAGCCCAAGTTCACAAACAATATCTATTCAGCATAACAACACTGCCCTATAACTTGGAAACAAAGAAAATACATCCAAACAATAAGGCAAAGTAATATGCTCAAGATATTTGAACTTGGAAAGAGGTAAAACAAATAATATTATTAATACAAGGCAAGGCAATGTTTAAAGTTACATAAAAAAATGAAATTATATATCAAAAATAGGAAGAAGATCCCCAAAATATGTTACAGGATTACATTTATTGTTCAGGCATAACTCAAATTACAATATTGAAGTACAAAACCCTAAACAAACTGTTAATACTAAGGTCCAAGATTACTGAGAGGGGGGTGAATCAATAATCTACCAGATCAAAACTTTTCATAATTCATTCAACAACATTAACAACATTCATCAATTTTAAACCTTATGCAACAATAAACAAAGTCCAAATAAACATCCAAACATGCAACAAAGTGACACCGATATTTTTTTGTGTGGAAACCCTTGGTTAGAGGGATTAACCACAGAGGGAATTAGTACCCACAAGTATTTGCACTCTTCTAAAATGTGCCTTTTTAAAGACCTAGCCCTGTTAGGAGCTTAAAATGATGCCAGGTTAGGAGAAGACCCTGTTAGGAGTCACCCGGTCAAGGGATTTGCCTCTACCCCTGTTAGGATCTTTACCCTATTAGGAGTAACCTTGTTAAAGGATTTAAACCCTAATTAAAGAGTCATCTTGTTAAAGGATTTATTGATCAATACTTGGTAGGATCTACTCGGTTAAGGGATTTTCTTGCAGAACCTATTAGGATTCAAAAAGTACAATAATTTGGGTGTAGCACTCCTCTGCTTGTTCAGATCCAATTAAGAACAAGACTCCTGCTTCTTGCAGACACTCTCCTCTCTTCACTCGACCATACCTTTTCATCCACGATATGTGTTAGAGTAATAAGATATTTCTCTTATTAGTTAAATCATTTTGATTTAATTATTAATTCACTTATTATCTCTAGTTTACTTAAGCTAAAATTTAGGCATATAATAATTAATTCTTTTATTCATTATTATCATTCAACCTAGGTTTTTCCCTTTTAGGGTTTTGATCACCTTTATAAGGCTTGATATCTTTGTAATTGTTTTAACTCAGTGAATTATCTGAGGATGCTACTGTATTGAGGGTTTTCTCTCCATTGTTTGCACACTATTTTTCCTCTTTCATGGATTTGTTATTTTTGACCTCCATAACTTTTGCTTCTCTCTTTCTGTGACAGATTTGCATGCAGGTGATTCTTGGGAGATGTAGGGTTGATTTTTCATCAAATCCAATATGGCATTGAAGAGCTCCAAATATTCATGCACCTATTCTCTTCATGAGAGATTTGACCTTGTTCTTCAGATCTGTGTTTTCATGAGGTTTTCTGTTTTAGATTTTTGTGGATCTAGGGAGTTTTCTTTTGGAGCACTTTGGGCTCAAACAAACCTCACGGTTGTGCTCAAAAGGCCTAAAAACCCCTATTTTCATATATGACACGTCCAATTTGGACACAATTGCATTCAGAGGCAAAATTGTTTTTATTGTATGATCCTTTTTCTAGGCACATTTTTCAAGGCAGTTAAAAACAAAAAAAAAACTATTTTTTTTCTTGGTACCTCCGCTAATTTTGGAAGTCCCACCATATTTAGTGGCATCATTAGATTTAGTGGAGCTTTACCAGATTTAGCATAGATCACTTGGAGTTCTTGTTTTGGAGCCCTCTTTGATTTTTTGCTCATATCTTGAGCAAACGAAAGCATTTTTGGGAAAACAAGATATCGCCAAAAAGATGATTCCGAGCTTGATCTAATTTTGCAAGTTAGGTTTCATGTTTTTACTATTTTTCATGTGTTTTTTTAGTCAAATTCAGGGTTCCTTTATGCACTTCGGGAGCCATATCTTGCTCATCTCGAATCCATTTTCTGACTTCTACACATCATTGGAAAGTTAGTTCTATGCTCTTTCTTTTGGTATGGGTCTCATTTCCAGGATATGTTCCAGGTATATTTTATTCAATTTTTTTTTTGCATTTTTGCAATTTGGTGATTGTCTTGGATGTTTCAAGTCTTGAGTGTTTTTTTCCTTGCATGGGATGACTCATTTTTAGCTGTTACTCATGTTCTTATAGCTTTTTTTCATTCTTGAGCATTGTAGACATCTATTCCTATAGCATTTATTTTTTTGCAAAAGCACTGAGATAAAGTGTCATATGTTGCATACTTGGGATCTTGCACATTTTGTGCCTGTTTATACTCACACTACATTATAAAGTGACATGGGGGGGGGGGGTTGATCTACCTTTTTCAAGTGAGTATTCCTTCCATGATATTAGCCTCATGATGTGTGTCAAGAGAGTGATCCTTCCATGACACATCATTTATATGTGTTTATACTTTCTACAACATTGTCTATGTTCCTGGTTCTTCGTCATGCAATTATTCTTGACAATATCTTTCGGTGTACCTGTCATGCCTCTCCCTGCTCAACATTATGGGGGTATCTCATGTTGGTTCTAATGCTTCCTCAGTTTGATAGAGTGAGCTATGCATTCAGTATTTATTCCTATGTACTAGGCAGATGTAGTGGCTAGGTACCTATGCATTTCGGTGAGATGGATCATTTACCATATGGATGCTCTTTCATTCCTATTTCGGAGGTGTCCTTCCATCTTTTGATCAACTTTTTAGACTTTGGTATTTTTTCCATCTGTATCTTTAAGTTTTGATGTTTTCCTTTGTTTTCCATCTTGATTCAAGTTGTGTCATTTGAGGGCACTCATGCAGATTACAGTCTTCTCTACTTGATCATGTTCTATTACAGTGGAGGTTCCAACAGTTATTCTTTGACAGTGTTTGCAACTTCATGCTTTAGTGGTGTTCTTCATGGTCATCCTTTGTTCCTATTTTTTGGGACATTATCTAGTTTGGAGGCTTGTTCAATCCTTCACTAGGATTCATCTCTTTTCGGAGAGGGGTTTTTCCCACTGGGTTTTTCTCCTTTTCTCCTCTTTACAAATTTTTCTTGTACTTGGGTACATGATCAGGCCATGTTGCCAAGACCCATTTCTTGCTTTCAACAGTTGTTTCTAGGTTTGAGCTTCTCCCTAAGTTTATCTTAAGAGGGTGTTAGAGTAATAAGTTATTTCTCTTATTAATTAAATCATTTTGATTTAATTATTAAGTCACTTATTATCTCTAGTTTACTCAAGCTAAACTTTAGGCATATAATAATTAATTATTTTGTTAACTATTATCATGCAACCTAGGTTTTTCCATTTTAGGGTTTTGATCACATTTATAAGGTTTGATCTCTTTGTATTTATTCTAACTCAGTGAACTATCTAAGGATTCTATTATATTGATGGTTTTCTCTCCATTGTTTGTACAACATGTTTCCTCTTTCATGGATCTATTATCTTTGGCCTCCATAGCTTTTGCTTCTCTGTTTCTGTGATTGGTTTGCATGCATGTGATTTTTGGGAGCTGTAGGGTTGAGTTTTCATCAAATTGAATATGGTATCAGAGCTTCAGATCTTCATGCACCTGTTCTCTTCATGAGACATTTGACCTTGTTCTTCAAATTTGTGTTTTCACGAGGTTTTCTATTTTAGATTTTTGAGGATTTGGGGGAGTTTGTTTTCGGATCATTTTGGGCTCAAACAAACCTCACGGTTGCGCTCAAAAGGCCCCAAACCCCCTACTTTCATATAAGGCACATCCAATTTGGGCACAATTGCATTTTGAGGCAATGATTTTTTTGTTGTACAACCCTTTTTCTGGACACGTTGTTTGAGGCAGTAAAAAAAACAAACATTTTTTTCTTGGTACCTCCACCAATTTGGACAGTCTTGCCATATTTAGTGACATTGCCATATTTAGCGGAGCTTTGCCAGTTTTAGCAGAGATCACTTAGAGTTCTTACTTTGGAGCCCTCTTCAGTTTTTTGCTCATATCTTGAGCAAACATAAGCATTTTTGGGAAAATAAGATATCTGATTTTGCAGGTTAGGTTTCATGATTTTATTATTTTTCACGTGTTTTTTCAATTCAAATTTAGGGTTCCTTTTTGCACTCTAGGAGCCATATCTTACTCATATGGAATTCATTTTTCAACTTCTGCACATCGTTGGAAAGCTGGTTTTGTGCTCTTTATATTGGTATGGGTCTCATTTCCAGAATATGATTTAGGTACATTTTATTCAGTTTTATGCATTTTTACAACTGGTGATTATCCTGGATGTTTCAGGTCCTAGGATTGTTTTCCTTGCATGGGATGACTCCTTTTTAGCTGTTACTCATGTTCTTACAACTTTTTTTCATGCCTGAGCATTATAGGCATCTATTCCTGTAGCATTTCTTTTTTTGCAAATGCACTGAGGTAAAGTGCCATATGTTGCATACTTGGGATCTTGCACATTTTGTGTCTGTTTGTACTAGCACTACATTATTAAGTGCCATGGGGGGGTTTGATCTACCTTTGTCAAGTGAGTATTCCTTCCATGACATTAGCCTCATGATGTGTGTCAAGAGAGTGATCCTTCTATGACACCATCCTTTATATGTGTTTGTACTTTCTTCAACACTGTCTATGTTCCTTGTTCTTTGTCATGCAATTTTTCTTCACAGTCTCTTTCGGTGTACCTGTCATGCCTCTCCCTGCTTAGCATTATGGTGGGTATCTCTTGTTGGTTCTAATGCTTACTCAATTTGATGGAGTGAGCTATGTATTCAGTATTTTTTCCTATGTACTAGGCGGATGCATTGGATGGGTACTTATGCATTTTGGTGAGATGGATCATTTACCATATAAACACTCTTTCATTCCTATTTTTGAGGCATCCTTCCATCTTTTGATCAACTCTTCATACTTTGGTGTTTTTTTCCATCAATATCTTCGAGCTCTGATGTTTGCCTTTTTTCCATCCTGATTTGAGTAGTGTCATTTGAGGGCACTCATGCAGATTACCACCTTCTCTACCTGATCAGGTTATATTAAAGTGGAGGTCCAACAATTATTCTTCGATAGTGTTTTCAGATTCATTCTTTAGTGGTGTTCTTCATGTTCATCCTTTATTCCTATTTTCTGGGTCATTCTCTAGTTTGGAGGCTTCTTCCATCCTTCACTAGGCTTCATATCTTTTAGGAGAGGGTTTTTTACCACTAGTTTTTTCTCCTTTTCTCCTCTTTATAGAGACTTCTTGTACTTGGGTACATGATCAGGCCATATTGTCGGGACCCATTTCCTACTTTAAGTAGTTGTTTCTAGGTTTTTAGCTTCTCCCTATGTTTATCTTAAAGGGGGTGTTAGAGTAATAAGTTATTTATCTTATTAATGATATCATTTTGATTTAATTAGTAATTCACTTATTATCTCTAGTTTACTTAAGATAACCTTTAGACATATAATATTCATTCTTTTATTAATTATTATCATGCAAACTAGGTTTTTACCTTTTAGGGTTTTGATCAGCTTTATATGGTTTGATCTCTTTGTAATTATTCTAACTTAGTGAATTATCTAAGGATGCTATTGTATTAAGGGCTTTCTCTCCATTGTTTGCACAATATGTTTCCTCTTTCATGGATATATTATTTTTAGCCTCCATAGCTTTTGTTTCTCTCTTTCTGTGATAGGTTTGCATGCAAGTGATTCTTGGGAGTTGTAGGATTGAGTTTTCATCAACTCCAATAATCCGCACTTGTATAATTAATCAATTTACATATAAATATAATACAGTAGCCACCTTACAAAATTTAATAAATTTAAATTTCATTCCTACTCGATCCTGAAACCCTAAAATGTATTATCAATTTAGAACATTCGATTACAAATTCAGGTCGGCCATGAGATTTATCACACACTGATTTAAAACAAGAGCAGTCAAACTTTATTTGAATTCCCCAACACGCTTTCAAAACTTGATAGACCTAATCACCTAGAACAACAAAATGGAAAAAACACATTATAAATCTACTATGCCACGTCACCTTGACACCTAGATCATGAAAACATTCACTGCAACTGACTGCATCACCACCGCTCACCGATCTAACACGAACTACTCAAACTTGTTCAAACATTTTGTCATCATACACAAAATTACCTTCTATCAAATGAAACAATGCCTTGGAGTACTCCAACCCTATAGTTATCATAGTATCAATAACATATCATAGTCAGGATAATCATATCATGACTGTAACACTTGAATCCGTACTAATTTGATAGAATAATCAAATCATTCATTGTTTGTCACTGTATATTTTTCTGTCTGCCCTGTTTCTCTTCAATCAATCATAACTTTTTCCATTGTTTTTATAGCATATGAAATCATACATAATGCATTGAGAGACATCCTCGAGTCTCCAACAATGATTTCCCACTCTAATTCGTACTGCAACACAAAATTCAATTCAAAACTCAATCAAGCTCTACATCAGTTATACCAAAAATCTCCCCCTTTGGTATTGATGAAAACATCACATTGATTGGATAACAATTTATCCCCCTTAGTTGATGCACCAAACTTCTTGTCTTGATCTTCCTGGTCTTCTTGTTGTTCTCCTTCAAAGTATTCTTTTTATCTTCTCCCCAATACCTATATCTGGTTCTTCTCCCCCTTTGACAACAATGCCAAAGGTGCCGCATTGGTCACCTACTTTTGGAACATCCTCCTTTGCCTCTAATTTATCCCACTAAGGAGTAATCCCCTTTAACATCAATCCAATAGTGGAATATATTCAATGAGTCCATTGTATTGATGCTTACAACAACATATTAGTTCCATTTAAGTAGGGGAATAACCCCTAACTTACCTCTAAGATACTCAAAGTATCTTTAGATAATGGTTTAGTGAATATATGTGCTAGCTGCTCCTTGGTTGGCACATATTCCAACTTGACTACCTTTTCCTGCACTTTCTCTCTTAAGAAATGATACTTGATTGCAATATGTTTAGTCTTTAAATGCATTATTGGATTCTTTAAAATATTTATTGCACTTGTATTATCATAGTAGATAGTCACAGGTTCAATTACCTTATCTTTGATACCTTCTAAGATCTGCTTCATCCATGAAATTTGTGTACAATTGATAGCTATTTCTACATACTCAGCTTCTGCATTAGATTGGGAGATGCAATTTTGCTTCTTAATTGTCCATTACACAAGTCTTCCTCCTTGGAATAATTATCCTCCACTTGTACTCTTTATGTCATCAATAATTCCTTCCCAATCTACATCGGTAAAAATACTCAAAGAGAAATCACCTTTGTGAACATACCAAAGACCATAGTCTTTTTTCCCTTTCAAGTACCTGAATATCCTCTTCATTTCTAGCATGTGAGATTCCTTAGGATTATTTTGAAATCTGGCCACTATTTTGACTGATCGTGCAATGTATGGTCTATTATGAACAACATAATGCAACTTACCAATCATGGATCTGTATAGAGTTGCATCCACTACACTTGAATCATCATCCTTAGATAGCTTTCATCCTGTCACCATGGGGGTTCCAATTGGATTGGAGTGTTCCATTCAAAAGGTCTCCAATACTTCCTTATATACTTGGACCAACTTATATAGATACCATAATTTAGTTGTGAAATCTGCAATGCAATAAAGAACTTAATTTCTCCTATCATAGACATCTCTAACTCCTTCTTCATCTCTTTAGCAAACGCAAAGCTTATCTCAAGATTTCCTCCAAAAATTATGTCATCAATAAACACTTTGGCTAACAATATCTTATCACCTTCAACCTTCAAGTACACATTGCGATCTTCACTTGTTCTTTTGAAATCAATCTTGATGAGATAAGAGTGTAATCTTTAATACCATGCTCTAGGTGCTTGTTTCAGTCCATAAAGTTCCTTTTTCGGCTTGCACACCATTTCCTTATTCTTAGTCAAAGAAAATCCATTTGGTTTCTCTATGTAAACATCTTCCTCAAGAATCCCATTTAGAAAAGCAGATTTGACATCCACTTGAAAAACTTTAAACTTCTTATAGGTAGCATAAGAAAGTAAAATTCTTACCCCTTCAAGTCTTGCAATAGGATAAAATGTATCTCCATGATGCAGAGGAATCTACCAAGAAAGACATGGAGGAAAAAGAGGATCTTTAAGATCCAAATTTAATGGTTTAGAGTAGGAAATATGTTTGGGTTCAATTTGTAAAAGTTACCCCATTTTGTAACCCAATGTCCTGGGTAGGTGATTTATAAGCCACATTGGACATGTGGGCACTAGGGGTCTATGAAAGTCCTAGGATGTTTTCTAGTTATCCTTATGTTTTTTTAAATTTGTTTTGGTTAAGGGGTCATACGCTTATGTTTAGTTTTTCAATATTGTGTGAAAAGTGCAAAAAATGAAAAAAAATGTCAATGTTGCATAATGCAACTTTTTCAACAATATTCCAAAATTGTGGAAGTTGGAAGGCCATCGGTCATAACCTTTTGATTATAGTTATGAACTATTGGGAAAGATTTTTTAAAACAACCAAACTCAAATTTTGATAAGGGTTGATGAATTTGTAACGTTTGACACTTGCACGATAATATTTACTGTGATTTTCTTGCATTTGTTTTGTATTCTGTATTTGTACGATCCCATACAGATTCATTTTGAAGAAACATTGATTTGTGAAGTTGCATCCATATTAAATATTTCGTTTGTAATTGGTTTAAAGTGAATTAGTCAAGGGGAACAAGAGTTAGAGCATATTTTGTAGATACGGTCGAGAAACCCTCCCATACCTACGGTTTCACAGAGTTTCTCTCATAGCTCGCAAATTTACCATGGGGAAAATCTAAGACTCAGGCGTTTGCAAGATATGAGAGTGTACTTTAAGATTAATGTGGTCTTAGAGTGGGATATGACTAGTGAGGTGTTGTGCAAGTGAAAGATTGAGACATGCATCTTCATGTGACTATCAAGTCAAGCATAACAATGAGAATAACTTCAACAAATGGTGGATTCAAGGTATGAGCCTTCGTATTTGGTCTATTTCCCAGGTGGCGTGGTAATCAAAATAATCCTTTGTAAAGAACTTTGTTTGTAAAAGTGACCTAATAGGGCTATTAGGCCTAGTAGGTACTTGGTATCATCTGGGTATATGAACTTGGAGTTAAGACCTATGAAATTGGGGTTTGGAGTATCTCCTTAAAGGGTGTTTGAATATGTATTTTGTTCAATAGGTCCTTCGGAAACTTTAGGAGTTATCTTTAGAAGATTCACTGGTGAGGGCTACTAACCCCTAGGACTCAAAGATGCTTAGGAGGGAGTGCAAAAATTGAACTTGGGGATTGTCATGACATTAAAATTATCATTTTTACCTAGTGATGTCTAAGAAGAATGAATTCACTATTGGTAGAGTGATTGTTGAAGTTTGAGAAACCATTCATTTGGAGAGATACCTATTCATGGTCCTAGAAATAAAGAAGATGAAAGGTGAGATGATAGGGTGTTAGAGCCTTTGGAAGGGTTTATTTGAAAGTATATTAAACTTTTTTTGAAATCCTATTGTGATACCAAGGGCTCTACATCGGATTGGTATCATAGCATAGGAGGATTTTTGGGAAATGGATCTAAACAGGGATGACAGACAGAGAGGGAGAAGAGATCCCTACAAGGATGACTAATGTGGAGTTAGCTAGGTTGGTCAGGGAATATATGGAAGATAATAGAGCGATGATGGATGAGAATAGATCCATGAGAGAAGAGATAGAAAAGTTGAAGGGCAAAATGGAGAAGAGGGATGTAGACTTTGGAAAGGGTGAGGAATGGGATGAAGAGGAGATCCCAGAGTAGGAAGAATTTTAGTTTCCTATAGATTAGAGACCCCTTCTCAATGCCCTAAATTCCATGGAGAGAAGGAATTTGGATGTGAAGATGGAACTTTTAGTGTTTGCAGGTAAGATGGAGCCTAATTCAGTCGTGGATTGGTTAGACTCCCTGAATAGTTTTTTTGAGTGTGCAAACATCCCAGAGCACCAGGGGGTTAAGATGGCCAAGTTAAAAATGAAAGGGGTTGCATTGACTTGGTGGAACTCCATCCAAGATGAAAGGGTGAAGGAAGAATAAAATCCACTGGCTACATGGAAGAGAATGTTAGGAATGATCAAAGAGGCATATTTCCTTGAGGACTATGAAGTCTAAATACATAAGAAGAGTCAGAATCTCAAGAAAAAAGGACTTATATGTAAGTTCTTATACAAAATAATTCATGAAGCTCTGTGTGAAGAGAAAAACCAGAGAAAGTGAAGAAGAAAGGGTGGCAAGGTACATGAATGGGATGAAGTACACCATCCAAGAATAACTAAACCTTCTTACCCTTGAATCAGTAAAAAAATGCTACTAGTTGGACATGAAAGCAGAGGAGAAGTGAAGAAGAAGACAAGACCATAACAATAGGGGTAGAGGAAGAAACCAAAGAGGAATAATGAGTACTTTCAGAGGTAGAGGAAATGGTTTTGGATTCCAAGGGGATTCTAACCAAGAGCATACTAGAAATGAGGGCAATAATCAGAGAGGTAACTTTAGAGGAAGAAGACCACAATATAGAGGGATATCTCAAGGAAGAGGCACTATAAGGCTCTATAATTTCAATCAGGAGGGGTACATAGCTAGATAGTGTCCAGACAAAGCAAACACAAGTAGTTTTGGAGAAAGAAGAAACACCATAGTTCAAGACAACTTTGACTATCGGAGTGTGGCTACATTTAGGAGTGTGAATTATCTAGATTCTTATGGATACCTTGAAAGAGGGGAGAACCTAATGACGAGGATTAATTTATTGAAGATTCCCATAACCAAGGAGCCACGTCAGAGAAATTCCATTTTTCAGAACCACTTGTAAATCTGGTGGAAAAGTCTGCAAAGTCCTAATTGATTCAGGGTCTATAGAGGAATTCAAGAGTCCATGGAGATGGTAGAGAAGATGAAATTGAAGAGGATCCCTCATCCATACCCTTATAAGGTATCTTGGTTAACACAAGGGCAACTAGCAATGGTGGAAGATTAAGCTTGGGTAGAGTTCCAAATTGGAACCTACAAGGATAAGCTTTTGTTTGACATTGCTTAAATAGATGCTTGTCATCTATTATTTGGGAGGCCTTAGCAGTATGACCTTACAATTCACCATGATGGGGTGAGAAACATTTACACCGTAGTCAAAGATGGGAAGACCATTGAGTTTCTACCTTTCATTAAAGATGAAGAACCCTGATCAACTTTTAAAAAGGATTAAAAAACTAGGATTTCACCAAGATGTAGGGATTGAGCATCCTACCGAGAAGATATCCTCCTTATAAAAACATATTTAATTTATAAACCTAGGGACGTGTTACTTGAAATGGTCCAGAAATATATATGCACCGAAGGCTGACTCAGACTACACTTTTCTATAGTTGCTACAGGAAACAAATGCTTTGAAAGGGAAGCTTAATCTAAGACTGCAGGAAATAAAAAATGGAAAGGAAAATTCAGAAGTAAATATGGTGAAGGAATGAAAAGTATTGAAAACTAAACTACGATGCTTCAATTGTTCTTCCACTTTGGTTGCAAGAAGAAACAACTTGTCCTACAACTTCAGCTGCAAGAACAATGCAACACCAAAATTAAGATAACAAGATATAGGAAAGGAAAATACATAAAATGATTCTAACTAAAATGGATTCATCACCAAGTGGGCCCCCTTGGATGAGTATCCAAAATTCAATTAAAAAGAACTAAATCTCAAGACTTCATTTATCATTGATTGAAAAACATAGTACAGAGTTTCATGAAAGATGGAAAATAATAGAATGAAACTATATCTATAATAACTGATAATTCCCTCCTTCTCACATAGGAGTGGGGATTTATTTAAATGAAAAACATCTAACAACTTAACAGCTCATGCTACATAATAGATAGAGTCATTATTGCAAAACTAGAAAATAGAAAGCATGAAATAGAAGATATCCAGAATGAAGGAAAGAACTGTCACGAAAGAGGAAGAACAGATCTAGCTTCCCACTTCATAGATTTTTTTTAGGGAAATCATAACTCCTCAACTTGGTATACAACCAACTGCTACCACCTTGATCTTTTTGAAACCATCACTTTGAGTTGCATTAACTTCTCCACTGATTAAGTCTACTGCAGGATCGGGGCTGGTTGTCCAGTGCACGAGTGCGTTCACCTAGTCAATTCTTCATTTTGTATTTATGCTCTACACTCAAGTGTTATAATAAGAAATCCAAAGTAATGTTTCACCAAAACACGCACATGTTTATTCATATTTAAATAGCTAATTACCCATTAGAACATAACCACAGATTTATCATAAGTAATATAGCATTAATATCCAAGTTCACATGTTTAAAGTGTTAACAAAAAATTAGATGTCTTAGTGGAAGCATGCCACATAATATCATGAAAGAGCATATAAGTTTGCATTAAATTATGATGAAATTAAAGAACAATAACTATCAAAAACTATCCTAGGGTTTCTAAAAGATGGCATAAATATGCCTCATCATTTGCCCCCTATGAGATCTAGTGTCATTCCTCAGGCACATACACATTTCTAATCCGGGCAAGTAACCTTAGATCTCCCTCTATATTTTCTCCTCCATTGGTACTGGATAGGTTCCAATAGAAGCCATTAGTGTGCTCCATCTTTCTCTTCTAGCTAGCCTCTAATTGCTCATTTACCTCATTATCTATGCAACTGTAGAGTGACCACAAGAGAATTGGAGGTTGGAAGGTAAGAGGAAGCCACGGCTCTTGTCTTTCCCATCGTCCCAATTGTATATACCAGGGGACCCATTGCATGATGACTCTGAAGTTGATGAGGCTATGTGGTTCAACCTTATTTAACGCCCATGTCAGCCTGCTCCATCTCTTTATAAGGCCTTATGCGACCCTTTATCCATTCTGCAAGGGGAGTCTTTCAAAGTCTTCATAAACATGTTCCCTATTTTGCATAATTCTTTATTTATATTCTTTTTTATGAAACCCATAAGCTATCTCTATCCAATCATAGTACATGTGTTTGGGTGTTCCATTCTTAGGGCACAGGGGTAAGGTAATTTTTAGTTCTTTTTCCATGTATTTCTTAAATATTCCCCATAATTTATGTCATTTTGAGCCCATGACATTAGTGTTGGAAGATGCACATCTCCAATGAACAACAAGAGATTCCAATCAGTTATTGAAGAAATAGCATAATTATGCAAATAAAAATCACAGAGTAGATTCCTAATGGAATCAGGGGCACCTTCATAAGAAACCAAAAATTCATGTGGGGAAGCTATACTAGGGTCAATATGCCTGAGGATTCTCATTATTTTAAATAGAAGGAATTGTTCTTCTAGACATAATGTGTACACCCTTGGAGGTGGTCGACATTCCATGATCTGAGGAACCAATTCCCTAACTGCATCTAGTCTGTTCTATACATTTTTCACTTCTTGTTTTTGCCTATCAATTTCTCACTTTAATTCATCTCTCTCTATTTCCCACATTGATTTTTCATACTGCATTTGATTATAATAATCATTAGAGAGAGTTTGAAAGGTTACCTTTTGTTGTTTTTCAGATGGGCCCTACCCTACTTCCTTCTTTCCTTGATCCTTTTCACATACTATCATTTAACTAATTATTTATTAAGTAGTGGCACCTAAGGCATCATCCCTTTGAATTTCTTCCTGAGGAAGAGGTTCATTATCACATTCTGTTTGTTTTTTTATCTCCTCTAGATGTGTGGCTACTAGAACCTCCTCCATCTCATCCTAAAACTGTCGAGGTGGACTATCCCCACGTGGTTCCTCAACAAGAACTTTAGGAATACCTTCATGACCAGTCTGTGCAGTCATGTCCAACATCCCTGACTGTCTTATGTTCAAACGAACACTCCTTCTTTACAGGGTCTTCTTTGAAGCTACATGATGCTTCTACGAGGATATTTTCTTTCTGATGGAGGAGGCTGCAGGAGAATTGACAGGAGGAGTATCCATGAAATTTTGAGCTGCATGAGAAACAAGAGTATCATATTTGGTGTTTCTCCTTTTAGAGCCCATAGGACTGGATTCAAGAGTTATTGTCACCTCTTTCTTAATGACATCCTCTACCACCTTCCCTTTTCCTTTATCTTTATGTTGCGTACTTTATTCTGCAACAAGGGCTTGGAAGGCAGTAGGAGTCTCTGTTTCACCCTCCTCCATACTAGGGTTTGGATCAATAGATGCATGTATTTCTTTTTTTGATTCCGTAGGAGAAGGTTTACAGAAGAGGTCTCCTGAATTGAGGATGTGGTTGTTTTTGGAACATTCACCTCTGGAACATTCCCCAGTTCTTCTTGAATTATTTAGTTAGGAGCCTGACAATTTAATTGCACTTGTCATGCCATAAAAAATTCAATCCAAATCATGGGTGAAGCATCCCATAAAGACTTTTCCACTAGAAGTTTAATTAACCCATGGTGGGTTACAACATTCTGTCTTCCCTTCTTTACTTCTTTTGAACTCAAATTTAACAAAGAATAAAGAAAATTTGGAACATTTACAAGGCGACCATGTCGTAAATGGCTGAGCAATTTAAAATGGACTGTATGCAAGTAGGAAAATCACCCTTCATAGGTTAAATACCTGATGATATGAATCACAAGCTGTGGGTATTCAACTGGAAGAGACAGTCTCTGTGCACCTTATTTTCTTTCCTCCAATCTTGGGTCTGTAGTGATAGTGAACTCTGCTCGAGCTGACCTTGCATCATGCCCAGGGGGAAATTCCTCTCTAATAGTGGGAATCCCTAAGAATTCTACAATTCTGGCTTTTGTAGTATCTATTCTTAGACCTCTAACTTGGGCTACTCCATTTTTTAGAGTTTTGAGGAACTCCAATGATATTGCCTCATCATATCCATTCAATCAAACAAAATAAGTGAGCCACTCCACATTGTTAAATTTATGCACACTTTTTTGGTCTTGTAATAAAGATGAGTGATCATCCAAATCATGTCTGATAAGAGGCCCTCCCATTTTGTAGCCGCAAAAACTCTAAACCTTGATACTGCCAACTACTTCCTAGAATAAAATTTGCCCTTCAAATACTACTTCTACTTTCAGTTCTGAATTTTTCTGTAGCTGGACTAAAATTCCTCTATTGCTTAAAGCTGTAGAAAATTTCTGATTTTTAAGGGCCGATTTCTACAAATTTCTTGGTAAGAAGAAGTTTGAAAAATGGGGCTTGAAGCTGGGTTTTGAATGATGGCAAGAAAGGCTTTGCACACAAGGGTTGTCACATCAGTTTGCAAGGATGGATTGTAAGAAGTATTAAAAGAATGAAAACATAAACATGAAGTAATCCAAGAAAATGAAATGCAAGAAGATTTTACCATAAACCAAAGGTGAGAAAGATTTCAAGATCAACCACAAAGCATATGAGAAACTCCAAGAATCCAACAAAGAGCCAAGAGATTTTGGTAAGGGGAAAAGCAAAGAAAAACCCCTTTGTGAATAAGAATATGGAAAAAAAGCCTATGAATGAGAGCAATAAGCTCAATACAATAATGAGAGAAATGAGAGATTGAGAGAGAGGAGAAGATTATTCAAGCAAGTGTGTGAGAGACATCTCTTAAGTAGAGATGAGTGGAGGATTTTGCATGTAACTCCCTTCTCCTATGGATGCCACATTCATATTGTGTGTGTGACAAAT
>MU227297.1:1890213-1920575 GCA_018584345.1 Thuja plicata
ACTTAATGTTAACTCTTAATATAAGAGGTAAATAAAGATATTAAAAAAATTTAAAAATTTAATGTAAATGGTGAAACAATTTTTAATTGAAACGAATTAAGGAACCAGTAATCAAATTTGATGAGAAATGAAATGAATAACTTAAAAGTGAAGCGATATTAAATAATATGGAGTGGCAAAAAAGTATTGACGATTAAACTTTTTACCTTTATAAAAAAATGAACAAATTTGTAAAATTAATAAATGAACATTAAACTATTTAACAGATTTGAATTAAATTAAATTAATTGAGAATGAATTAAGCTAATGAAAATGAATTACATTACCAAGGAAAAATAGATAGGATTATGAAAATTAAATTGATATCAATAATTACAAATTTGACCAGATTTTTAAAAATTTAATAAGTGAGTCAAATAAATATTCAGACTACACTAACATAATACAATCCATAGATTTGCAGAAAAGAATATCAGAACAATAATTAATATTCCAACCGGAATGTAAAACCAGTAAAATAACTGATATTCTTACCAGATTTGCAGAATATTAGAATGATTATAACCAAAGAATGACTGATATATAACTGATATTTAATGATTTGAAACAGAAGAATAATAAACTGAAACTGGAAATAGCAACAAGAATCTCCAATAATTTTGCTAGACTACACAAGATTTTTAAAAATTTAATATATGAAACTATACTTCCATTTTGCAATACCCTTCTATAGTGGCGTTTGATCTTCTATAATGCTGTTTAAAAAAAGATTGGACATAAACAATAATAAACAATGGCTATGAGAAAAAGATATGAGAAAAAGCTATGTTCTAACAAACAAAACTGACTGCTGTCTGCTGCAGTATAATGAAAAAAAAAATAGCCTGTGCAATGAATGGACTACTGAGAGCCTGCGCAATGAAGGTAAGTGCAGGCAGTAACAAGCAAACAATTTTGAGTATCAGTTATATGCCTTCACCAAATGCAACCATATGCCTTCACCAAACAGTAGAATAACAGAGATGTTGCGCAAGGATTAAGACCAGCAGCTATGCTGCGCAAGGAGGAGGAAATGAAATGGTAAATGAATAAAGCTGCACAAGGAAATGGTAATATAAAGCTACGCAAGGATGCAAACTTCAGATGATAAGGGAGTGCACGGTGAACAAGGTGCTGCGCAAGAAGATGTTAATGTTTAAGTTTATCTCAATATGCTGATATGATGTGAGGACAGAGCTGCTAGGAAAAAGGAGACAGAGCCGTCTGCTGTGCAAGATGATGGAGAAAGGCAGATATATATATACTATCAATACAATTGTAACTTATGAAGTTAATGACAGATATATATACTATCAATACAAATGATATGAAACCCCAATTGAAAATTCAAAGAAACATTTTATGCTATTTGTTATTTGTGCTCTTTGTTATACTGCACTCTTTGTTATTTGTCAACAAATATATATCTGTTATTGTGCTATGTCTGTGTGGGCAAAACAACCATAATAATTTCGCAGATTTAAATCTAAAGGACATCGATTAAGTAGAATATCCTGCAGATTTAAACAAAGATAGAGCTATAAAAAAATGTTAGATAAGAGCAATATGAGAGAGATATCAATCTGAACAATGAGTGCAAATCCTGCACACAAAGATTAAAGGAAAAAATTGAATAAAAGACCTACACCAAGAATGTTAGTAACAGATTTTAATGAATTTTTAAGGCTAAAATAGAATAAGTTAACTTTGAAATCCCTTTTTAAAACTTAAAATGAGATGAAAAGAGCTTAGATCTGGCGGCAAGCCATCCAGAACTAAGAGATAAGATTCAAAAAAAAGTTAGATTTGTGACAAAAAGGAGAAAAAAATGTTAGATGCAAAAAACCTGCAAAACAGATATTAGATTAACAAGGAGAGCTTGCTCCTTTGAATGGCACCTTCCTATAGAACACTTAAACAAGGATTAGATAGCTCTGATACCATGTAAGAAGTATTAAAAGAATGAAAACATAAACATGAAGTAATCCAAGAAAATGAAATGCAAGAAGATTTTACCATAAACCAAAGGTGAGAAAGATTTCAAGATCAACCACAAAGCATATGAGAAACTCCAAGAATCCAACAAAGAGCCAAGAGATTTTGGTAAGGGGAAAAGCAAAGAAAAACCCCTTTGTGAATAAGAATATGGCAAAAAAGCCTATGAATGAGAGCAATAAGCTCAATGCAATAATGAGAGCAATGAGAGATTGAGAGAGAGGAGAAGATTATTCAAGCAAGTGTGTGAGAGACATCTCTTAAGTAGAGATGAGTGGAGGAGTTTGCATGTAACTCCCTTCTCCTATGGATGCCACATTCATATTGTGTGTGTGACAAATGTGTAATTCCTCTTAAGGAGGAATATCTATTTTCCTTATTAAAGGAATTACAAAATAGTGACATGTCCTCCTACTTGGACAAGAGGACAAATACAAATAAGGATACCTTGGTTTATCCTTTTAATTACATATTTTCAACCAAGGAAAGATTAATTCTAACATGGATGTAGACTAATGAAAAAGTACAATGTATTTAAAGAATAATGGCAGGAGAGAGCAAGGTTCATTAATGATGGTGCAATTTAACAGACTAACCACACCCTATAAAAAAGATGGCATGTGTCCTCGTATGCATGCAAAAAAGTACAGTGACATTGGAACAAATGCCATATTAATTACAAAATAATCTATGATCATAAAAAAATAAGTAAGCTATTAAAATAAAGAATGTGTATGCGTACCTGGGATGTAATTACCAATGAATGTCTAAATTTGGAAATATTTGATGATGTATGCCGAGAAAAGTTGAGCCACAGAGTAATGATGACACAAACAGATGAGTGAGGTGGAAGAGAGAAGTGTGATGTGACATGAAATAATATTTTACTGTGGAAAAGAATGGTTTCCTTGGGAAAAGGAAACTTTATTATGAATGCATTGCATAGTTTTTGAAAAAGATGAACATAGCGGAAGACTTTCCCATTCAACTTCAGGAAGGTCTTTGGTTGTAGGAGGTTCAGTTGCAGTAGAAGAATTCTCAAACTGCCACAGGAAATCAACCTTAGTTATTGGTTTATAGTATAGACGAAGTCTATGGCCATTGACTAGTAGCTGAAAATACACAAGGTTGATTCTAGAAAAATGAACTGCACCATTAGCAATTTGTTTTATATCTCATAGGGTCCAAGCTAACGTGTAGTGATATTACCTTGTGTTTCTTGAAACCTTGAATCATAAAGTAGAGCCCAATCACTAGGAACAAACCTTTGGTTATGAATGTGTGAATCGTGCTACTTCTTTTTCTATAACTATACCATCTCTATTTGTTGTAGGGATGATTTTATCATCTCATCCATGTTATTGAGATGTAGGAGCCTTTCTCATTGAGCTATAGGAAGATTCAAGTTGAGTTGTGATGTCGTGCGTAATGTCTTATGCTCAAATTCTATGGGCATCACAAAAGGTGTGAATATGGTTGTTATTTTCCATGTTGTCCTGTATGCCCAAACAACTTCTTGCGAATTGCTACTCCAATCCTTCTTGTGTAGATGGACTATCTTAGTCAAGATGACCTCAATCTCCCTATTAGCGATCTCTACTTGACCATTCGCCTAGGGATGATATGGGCTAGAATTTCTATGGAAAATATTGTATTCATTCATTAAGGCAGTGATCAGAGTTGAGGTGAACTAAGCACCCTGATCCATGACTAGTTCTCGTGGTACACCATACCTTGTAAAGATCTCTTCGTACAAGAACTTTATAACCTTGTTGTCTCTGACATGTTTTGATAGCTCTGACCTCCACCCACTTAGTCACATAATCAGTGCAAACCATAATATAAGAGTTTTCATTGGATGGTAGATAGATAGGTCCTACAAAATCAAATCCCCACTTATCAAATGGATTAACTAACACTTGAGGGAAGAGAGGCATTTCGTCAGACTTTTTTGGCCCACCCATCTGCTGACATTTATCACACTTTCTAGTATAGTTGGTTGCATCCTTATGCAAGGTTGGCCAGTAGTAACCAGTGGTTAACACCTTCATTTCTGCTCTTTTTGCTGCAAAATTTCCTCCACAGGGCTCATCATGGCAAGCATGAAGGATGTCACATGTTTCATCCTCCCTCACACATCACCTTAAAATATGATCAGGTCTGGTATAGAATAGACAATTGGCCATCCAAGAAAATTAAAAGTTTTTTTTTTTTTTCTATTAAAAGCCTCTTTTCTTTGGGTGAGAAGTGTGGAGGTACCTTTTGTGAGATTACGTAGTTGGCAATGCCAGCATACCAAGGGGTATTGGCAAAAATGGAGAATATATGATCATCAAGAAAATTGTCATCATTGACTTGATGATCATCTACATTCTGCAATCGTACCAGGAAGTCAGCTACTACATTGGATTTGTCTGGTTTATCCACTACTGTGATATCAAATTCTTGTAGCAGCAGGAACCATCTGGATAACCTCCCCGTGATAGCAGGTTTGTTAGCCAAATACTTAATGAATGTATGGTTAGTGTGCATAAATATCTGGTAACCAGTAATGTAGTGAAAAAACTTGTTGAGGGCATAGACAACAACCAGGAGTTTCTTCTTAGTGACTGTGTAGTTCAGCTCAGGTCCCTGCAAATTCTTGTTGATGAAAAAGATGACATGTTCAACATTACCTTCTTTCTGCCCCAAAATATCTCCCACAACATGATCAAAAGCATCAGTATGAATGTGAAATGACAATGCCCAATTAGGACCCCTTAGGATGGGCGCTTGAGTAAGAACAAACTTCAACTGCAAGAAGGACTCATTACAAGCTGTTGTCCATAAAAAATCAGAATCCTTTGTGAGCAAAGAATACATGGGGCTTGCAATTTTACTGAAGTCTTTAATAAACCTTTTGTAGTAGCCATCATGTCCGAAGAAACTTATGACATCCTTTTGCTTTGTTGGTGTGGGAAGATTCATAATGACCTCTATCTTACCAGGGTCTACCTAGATTCCAACAACAAAGATATAATGGCCCAACACGACCCCTTCTTGTATCATCATGAAGCACTTTTCACTGTTCATGGATAGATTGTGTTCCTCACACCTTGTAAGAACTTTTCCCAAGTTGGTAAAGGATTCTTCATAGGTTTCCCCATATACGGTGAAGTCATCCATATGGATTTCCAGACAATCATGAGAGATTTTAGCAAAGATACTGATGAATGCCCTTTGAAATGTTGTTGAAGCATTGCAGAGACTGAAAGGTAAGACTAAGTAGGAAAATATTCCCCAATGGCAGGTGAATGTGGTATTTTCTTGGTCTTTAGGAAGAATCCTAATTTGGTTGTATCCATTGTACCCATCTAGGAAAGAAAAATATGTTTGCCTGCTAAGGAGTCTAAGACTTGGTCAATGAATGGTAGAGGGAAGTGGTCCTTTTTAGTTGCATTGTTGAGCTCTCTATAATTGGAACATACCCTCCACTTTCCTCCTTTTTTGGGGGCTATTACCAACAAGGGTGACCCATTGTCTGTCTGAGATAAGATAGATGAAACCAGCATTAAATAGTTTTTGCAACTCGTCCTTCACTATCTCTCTTAATGTAGGATTGACGCACCTTTGGAACTACCTAACAGGGGGTTTTTCCTCTTTCAGGTATATTATATGAGTACCCAATTTAGGGCCTAAGCCTTTCATATCTACATAATCCCATGCAAAAGCTTCAGTATGGTCTTTCAATAGTTTGGCCAAAGATGTTTGATGTTGGGGGGCAAGCTGACTATTAATATTCAAGCAGCGTCTAGGAGAGACTTCTAACTATTTGGTTAGTTCTACCATAGAAACATCTATTAATGGGGGTACTTGGATCTCATGAGGTAACAATTGGTGGTAGAGTTGTTTGGCTATAGGAGATGGAGACAATTTGAAATTAGGGTACAAAGGTTGCATGGAGCATTTATGGGAGAATGAACAGTCCATGCGATATGAACTTGATCCATACTAGTTTTGCACAATGTTTGTGATCACTGTGTCTTCTTCTTGAAGTTGTAGGAAAGGGTCTCTTTTTAACATCATTAATGATGCTACTGAATTGACTACCTCAGCTTCTTCTCCTATATCTGGCTAGATTGGTGAAACCAAATTCATTTGTGGTTGGGAAGGTGGATATAAGGCTAAAGTTTTGATATGCTGACCATGAGAAATGGTCATATCTCCTGAATGAAAAACTACATATGCATCGACAGTGACCAACCAAGGCTGGAAGAGAATGATAAGGTATCCTCCCTATGTGGCCTTTGGTGAAAATATTATAAAGTCAATAGGATATGACTAGGATTCTAGGGTTACAACTATATCTACAATTATCCCATCAAGTTTTACAGTGGAACTATCTGCAAGCTGCAGGACAATAGGTGTATTCTCGAGGTTGGTGATTCTAAGTTGTTGCATGATATCTTTGGTCATAACATTTATAGCAGCTCCTAAGTTTATCAAAGCATTTTTATGGCTATCCCATTAATAGTAACCTCAACAATTGGGCTGCCAAGGTCAAAATATTTTGGGACAACTATTTTGCTGAGCATTATATTTGCAAGTTTCCCTAAGACATGAGTAGTCTGGGGATCCTTTCTCTTTTAGACCGGATTCTTAAAATAGGCTTCTTTGATAGCCTTTCCATAAGTTGGGACATCCTTGATTTCTTGAAATAGTGGGATTTGAACACTAATATTCTTGAGGTGGTCAAGGATGTCAAAAGATGCATCTTCAGTAGGCTTGGGATTTTCATTATGCAGCTTTTTTGGAAAGGGAGGAGAATTTTGCTGGACTTTATCTAGTATTGTGGTTGGGCCTACTGGAGTAGTAGATTACTTTTTCTAAGAATTGGTCTCTTCAGAGGATACTCCAGTGATAATAGGAGGAGTAGGAGAAAGTAGAGTAGTGCCAGACCGTAAATGGATGTCATCAATGGTGATAGCATGGGTAGGATATTGGGGGTCAGTGGCATAAACATTTTGTTGAGGTGTTGGGGGCATGTTATTAGGATTTGGATATGGCTAGGCAAGAAGTTGAGTAGGCCTTGGAGGTGCAGCCACAACTATAGGAGGTGGAAAAAGTTCCTACTATGGAGGCTGAGGTGTTGGCTGCAGGAATCCTTATTGCTGGTTTGGCCATTGCTAACCACCTCACCATTGCTAATTCTACTGCCAATTACTCTATGGTGGCTTCCAATTCCCTTGGGGTTGTTGCCAATTACCTTGGGGATTTTTCCACTGAGGATTAGGGTAATTTTTCCACTAATTTTGAGGATTATTCCAGGGAGAAAACTGATAATTCATAGGAGGTTGCCATTGATTACTAAAAAATGGACCATCAAATGTAAGAGGGTCCAGAGGCATACCTTGTCTTTGGGCCCATGGTATTCGTTGTGCAATTAAGAATACTTTATCATCATCTCCTTAAATGGGATTTTAATCAGTGGGTAGTTATCCAGTCTCCATATTAGTGACCAGCTTGCACCGACAATCCCTCTTCTTCTGTTGGAAATGGGGACATAATTCAACTAGAATAGCCTCAGCATCCTCATGTTTCTTTTTTTCTTGCATAGTGTCTAGTTGTGTGGCCATGTTATTGATGATGTCTTTCTTGAAGTTGGACAAGAGATGAGTTATTTCCATCTGAGAGGCTCCACCACTGCTTGAATTGCCTACAACAAATCTATATCCGTGCCCCTTTTTTGTAGCATCTCTTGAATATTTAAGGCATATATTCTTGATATCATCCCAAGTGGATTGGGTGACATCTCCTCCAACCATGAGGTCCAATGCTTCAGTGCACCCCTCACTTATACCCTTAAAAAAGAGGAATTTTTGTGATTCTTGGTTGAGCTGGTGTTGCATGTTCTTCTATAAGCTGAACAAGAATCTTGGCACATAATATTCAAGACTCTCATCCTCCTTTTGTGTCATCTTAAAAATGTCATCCCCTCGCATGTCATTCCCTCTATAGTATTCTTTATATTTTGCCAAGAAAACACTATTCATTTTATCCCAATCATGAACAACATCCTAGCTTAAGCCCATAAACTATCTTAAGGAAGACTCCTTAAGAGTTTCTAGAAACAACTTGAGCCTATGGGGATCTATGGTGTAGTCATAACTATGACATAGGATGTCAAAATCGAAGAGAAAGGTATCAGGGTCCTCTCTTACCAAGCCATAGAATTTAGGAAGGGGTGAATATGGAATGTTCTTGAGGTTATTATTATCACGCTAATCAGTGATAGAGAATGGAAACATAGGAGGGTTCGCCATCCTGGGAAGACCTCGAGGTTGTTTTTGATGCTGATATACAACTAAAGGCAATGGATTCTCTCCTTCTAGATAGTTAGGATATTGAATTCTCAGATTGGCCAAGGCTTCAACGAATGGATTGAGCTCAAATGGTTCTTCAGGAGGAAAGTAGCCAAGGAGTTCACCTTTAGAGGAAGAAGATGATGATGTGGTTTCAGGAAGGTCTACAATAGAATCAACAAACTTTCCTTCTTCTTCTAATGGTACACAGATTTATTTGAATTGATTGTTGGGTTGATTTGGCAAGTACCTTCCTAGAGCATCTCTTCTTCCTTTATGCATGTAGCTAGCATGGAGTTGTGCGGGTTTGCGATGAATCTCAAAGTGAAATATATTCTTCTCAAAGTAGGAGATGAAAACATAAGCAAAAGAAAATTCTATGAATGGATGAGTTAGAACTCGGCTCGACACCGTCCCCGATAATGACGCAAAAAATGATCAACTTTTACAAAGGATTAAAAAAGTAGGCTTTCACCAAGACTAAAGGACTGGGAATCCATCGAGAAGCTTTCTTCCTTATAAAAACTCATTTAATTTATCAACCCAGGGATGTATTACTTGAAATGGGCGAGCAAGATATATGCACCAAAGGCTGACTCAGACCACACTTTTCTATAGTTGCTGCAAAAAATAAATGCTTTGAAAGGGAAGCTTACTCTAAGATTGCAGGAAATAAATATTGGAAAGAAAAATGAAGAAGTAAAGATGTTGAAGGAATACAAAGGCTTGAAAACTAAACTACAATGCTTCAATTGTTCTGCCACTTTGGCTACAAGAAGAAACAACTTGTCCTGCGGCTTCGGCTGCAGGAACCTTGCAACACCAGAATTAAGATAAAAATATGCAAGAAATGAAACTACATGAAATGATTCTAACTAACATGGATTCCTCACCAAGTGCCCCCCTTGGATGAGTACCTAAAACTCAATTACACAGAACTAAATATTACGACTTCATTTATCATTGATTGAAAAACATAGTATAGAGATTCATGAAAGTTGGAAAATAACAGAATGAAACTATATCTCTAATAACTGATAATACCCTCCTTCTCATGTAGGAGTGGGGATTCATTTAAAGGAAAAACATCTAACAACTTAACTGCTCACGCTACAGAATAAGTAGAGTTATTATTGCAAAACTAGAAACTAGAAACTAGAAAGCAGGAAATAGAAGATATCTAGAAAGAAGGAAAGAACTGTCATGACAGAGGAAGAACATATCTAGCTTCCCACTTCTTCATAGATTTTTCTTAGGGAACTCATAACCCCTCTACTTGGTCTATGCCCAACTTCTACCACCTTGATCTTCCCGAAATCATCACTTTGGGTTGCATTAACTTCTCCACCGATTGAGTTTGCTGCAGGGTCGGGTTTGGTTATCTAGCGCATGGGCGCATTCACCTAGTCAATTCTTCATTTTCTATTTATGCTCTGCACTCGAGTGTTAGAATAAGACATCCAAAGTAATATTTCACCAAAACACACACACGTTTATTTATATTTAAATAGCTAACTACCCATTAGAACATAACCACATATTTATCATAAGTAATATAGCATTAATATCCAAGTTCGCATGTTTAAAGTGTTAAAAATAGATTAGATGTCTTAGTGGCATCATGCCATGTAATATCATGAAAGAGCATATAATTTTGCAGTAAAGTACGATGAAATTAAAGAACAAGAACTATCAACAACTATCCTAGGGATTCTAAAAGATGACATTAATATGCCTCATCAAACCCAAGCACAAGGAGGCAAAAATGATGCTCATGGAGAGCAAGGAGTTCCTAAAGGAAGTGAAAGAAGAAGAGGGTTATGTTTTGCATTGATCCTTATTCCCAAGACAAGAGTAGCAAATGAAAATGCTGATGGAAGACAAAATAGAGAAAGTTTGGTGCCATATGAAATCCAAGAGATTTTAGACAAATACAAAGGAGTAATTTCTAAGGGTATGCTCAAATCACTTCCTCCTATCAGAGATATAAGACACTGCATTGATTTGATCATTGGAGAAACATTACCAAATAAAGCTTCCTATAAGCTTACCCCACAACAAAATGATGAGATGTCTAAACAAATTGAAAAATTGCTTGATTAAGGGCTGATTGGAAAAATTCTCAGTCCATGTGCAGTACCATCAGTCCTTGCACCAAAGAAGGAAGGTACTTGGAGGATCTGTACGGATTCAAGGTCCATTAACAAAATCAAAACTAGGTATAGGTTCCCAATTCCTAGAATAGAAGATCTTTTGGATTTTTTGGGGGGTGCTAAATACTTTTCAAAGATTGATCTTAAAAGTGGGTACCATCAGAATAGGATAAGGCCCGATTATGAATGGAAGAGTGCTTTTAAAACTAATGAGGGCTTATATGAGTGGAAGGTTATTCCCTTTGGCTTATCAAATGCACCGAGTACACTTATAAGGTTAGTGAATGATGTTCTAAGTGAACTCATTGGGAAGTTTGTCATTTTGTATCTAGATGATATACTAATATTATTTAGCAAGACAAAAGAAGATCACCTACAACACCTAGAGATGATTTTGAGGAGGTTACATAAGGAGCAATTGATGATCAATTTGGACAAGTGTTTGTTCATGTAGGAGGATATCATATATTTGGGATTTTTTATCTCACAAGGTGAACTCAAGATGGATCAAGACAAGGTAAAAGCTATCCTAACTTGTCCTACACCTAGAAATTTGAATGATGTTAGAAGTTTTCATGGGCTTGCAAATTTTTATAGGAAGTTCATAAGAGAATTTAGTCATATTTGTGCACCTATGTTGAATACCATTAAGCAGAGTAAAAAATGTAAATTCATGTGGACACAAGCAACAAATAAGTGTTTTGAAGTCCTTAAAAAGAAAGTAGCAGAACAACCAGTACTAGCCCTACCAGATTTCAACAGTGTTCCAAACAGAGTGTGATGTCAGACATGTGGTCATAGGGGATGTATTGAGTCAAGAGGGGAGACCTATAGCCTTATTTAGTGAGAAATTAAATGAAGCTAAACAAAATTACTCATCCTATGATCTTGAAATGTATGCAATGGTTCAGTCACTGAAAAAATGGAGACATTATCTACTCCCTAAAGAATTTATGGTGTTCGCAAATAACCAAGCATTAAGCTTCTTCAATAGCCAAGAAAAATTCAGTCATAGGCATATGAAGTGGGTAGAGACCCTACAAGCATTCACCTTCTCATTAAAACACAAGAAAGGGGTATATAATAAGGTTGTTGATGCACTGAGTAGGGGTGCTTACTTTATCTTAGATAGAGTTAGAAAGTGTGGGTATTGATGCTCTAAATAACATGTATGAAAATGATGAAGAATTTGGCGATGTATATAAATCTTGTTCTAACCTTGATGGCATGTATAATGTGGAGTTTTCTGACTTCTTGTTGCAGGAAGGTTTGCTTTTCAAAGGTAGACAACTTTGCATTCCAAAATGTTCAATGAGGATGAACATAGTAAAGGAGAAACACAATGGATAAATGGTAGGGCACTATGGGTTGGATAAGACCTTTGAGTTGGTGAGGAGACACTATTTTTGGCCTAAAATGCAAGTAGATGTCAAAATTTATGTGGAGACATGTGTTGTTTGTCAAAAGGGAAAATGAAATTCTTCTAATGCAGGGCTATATAACCCACTGCCAATTGCATCCATACCTTGGGAGAGTGTGAGAATGGATTTTGTTATGGGGCTACCAAGAACACAAAAGGGATTTGATAGTATCTTTGTAAGAGTTGATGGGTTTAGTATAATGGCACATGTTTTTCCATGTAAAACAAAAAATGATGCTTCCCACATTACAGGGATCTTCTTTAAGGAAGTGGTAAGAATCTATGGTTTACCCTTAAATATAGTTTCAAATTGAGATGTAAAATTCATTGGTCATTTTTGGAGGACTCTCTAGAAAATGTTGGTGACAAACTTGTTTTTTTCCTCAGCCTACCATCCTCAAATGGATGGACATACATAAGTGTTCAATAGGACCCTTGAAAATCTCTTGAGGTGTCTCAAAAGGGAACATGACAAGAAGTGGGATGCAATCCTACCAAAGGATGAATTCTCATACAATGATATTGTCAATAGGAGTACATGAAAGTCTCCTTTATAGATTGTCAATGGGCTCCATCCAAGAGGAGTCCTGGAACTAAGAAGTCTACCTTCTATTGGTCCCATAGGTGCAGATGGAGAGGCATTTGCTGAAGCTATTAAGGAAGCACGTGAACAGGTAAATACAAGTCTACAACAATCCAATGACAAATATAAGAAACATGCAGATCAGAAAAGGAGGGACTTGTAGTTTGAGGTTGGAGATCTCGTGTGGGTGTATTTGAAGAAACAAATATTTCCTAAAGGGAAGTACACTAAACTAATGCAAAAGAAGATAGGTCCTTGTCCTATCTTTAAGAAATGTAGTAAGAATGCATATGAAGTTAAATTGTCTGATGGTTTGGGGTTGTCACCAATCTTCAATGTATGTGACTTAACTCCATATAAAGGGACTTTGGATATAGATCAAAATGCAGTGGACATGGAACACGTTACAAATGAGAACCTTCCTAAATGTGAACCACCTACCTTGGAAAGAGTTCTAGATACAAAGGTTTTGAAGAAGACTAGGAAAAGAGAATACAAGCAATACTTAGTGAAATGGACAAGAAAGATAGAAAGTGAATCTGTATGGATGGATGAGAAGCATATCCAAGAACATGGGAGTACCCTTCATCAAATCATCTCAAGTGGGCTTCATATTTATTTTCCAGGGGAGTATGATGCGGGAGAATCTACCAAGCTCTAATGCAGGGAATCTACCAAACAAGACATGGAGGAAAAAGAGGATCTCTAAGATCCAAATTCAATGGTTTAGAGTAGGAAATATGTTTGAGTTCAATTTATAATAAGTTACCCTATTTTGTAACCCAATTTCATGGGTAGGTGATTTATAAGCCACACTGGACATGTGGGCACTAGGGGTCTATAAAATTCCTAGGATGTGTTATTGTTATCCTTAGGTGTTTTTAAAGTTTTTTTGGTTGAGGGGTCATACGCTTATGTTTGGTTTTTCAATATTGTGTGAAAAGTGTGAAAAATGAAAAAAGTTGTCAATGTTGGATAATGCAACTTTTTCAACAATGTTCCAAAATTGTGGAAGTTGGGAGGCTAGCGGTCATAAACTTTTGATTCTAGCTATGAACCATTGGGAAAGATGTTTTAAAACAACCAAACTCAATTTTTTTGAAGGGTTTATGAATTTTTAACGTTTGACACTTGCACAATAATATTTACTGTGATATTTTTGCATTCATTTTATATTCTCCATTTGTATGATCCCATACAGATTCATTTTGAAGAAAGATTGATTTGTGAAGTTGCATCCATGTTATATCTTTCGATTGTAATTAGTTTGGAGTGAATTAGTCAAGGGGAACAAGAGTTAGAGCATATTTTGTAGATACAGTCGAGAAACCCTCCCATATCTAGGGTTTCACAAAGTTTCACTCACATCTTGCAAATTCACCATGGGAAAAATCTAAGACTCAGGTGTTTACAAGGTATGAGAGTGTACTTTAAGATTTTTTGTAGTCTTAGAGTGGGATATGACTGACGGGGTGTTGTGCAAGTGAAAGATTGGGACATGCATCGTCATGTGACTATCCAATCAAGCATAACAATGAGCATGAATTCAAAAAATGGTGGATTAAAGGTATAAGCCTTCATATTTGGTCTATTTGCATGTCCTGTCGAATGTCCCAAGTGGTGTGGTAATCAGACTAACCCTTTGTACATAACTTTGTTTGTAAAAATGACCTAATAGGACTATTAGGCCTAGTAGGTACTTTGTATAATATGGGTATATGAACTTTGAGTTAAGACCTGCGAAGTTGGGGTTTGGAGTATGTCCTTAAAGGGTGTTTGAATATGTATTTTTTTCAATAGGTCATTTGGAAACTTTAGGAGTTATCCTCAGAAAATTCTTTGATTAGGGATACTAGCCCCTAAGACTCAAAGATGCTTAGAAGGTAGTGCAGAACGTGAACTTGAGGATTGTCATGATATTAAAAGTATCATTTGTCCCTAGTGATGTCTAAGAAGAATGAATTCACCATTGGTAGAGTGATTTTTGAAGTTTGAGAAACCATTCATTTGGAGAGAGACCTATTCATGGTCCTAGAAACAAATAAGGTGAAAGGTGAGATGATAGGGTGTTAGAGCCTTTGGAATGGTTTATTTGAAATTATATTGAACTTTTTTTGAAATCTTATTATGATACCAAGGGCTCTGCATCAGATTGGTATTAGAGCATAGGAGGATCTTTTTGGGAAAAGGATCTAAACAAAGATGGCAGATGGAGAGGGAGAAGAGATCCCTACAAGGATGACTACTATTGAGTTAGCTGGGTTGGTCAGGGAACAGATGGAAGATAGTAGAGCGATGATGGATGAGAATAGATCCACGATAGAAGAGATAGAAAAGTTCTATTATTTTGTGTTATCAACATAAGTGAATAATGTTATCTTGGATGTTTATTCTATGTGATTCTATTTATATGTTAAGAATAAATAAGGTCACAATCTTTCTCCTATCCCAATGTCTATGACATTAATAATTTTTGGTGGTTCTTTGTTGTTTGTGATAAACCTTTTTATTTACTCATTCTTTTCGCTATGATTTTCGATAAGAAGAAGTAAATAACCTATAATATCCTACAAAGTTTATAGTATCAAATATATCTTGTGTTTCAAATAGTATGTTTTATAGTTGGAAAATGGAAGAACTTCCATTGTACACAGGTTTAGCCTTCTGAGTAAACGGTTTGGAGTCATGTCAAGCACCTTTAGTGGGTCTCTGACTTGGATCTGGCTTTTTCCCCCTATTTTGCCCCATTTCTCGCTTTTTCCCCCTATTTTTCCAGCTTGTTTCTGACACTCAAAACTGCAAACTGGGACTTTGACCTCAGGGTCAAAGTTGACCTTTTTAGGTCAAGGTCAACCTTGACCTTGACCTTGACCTAGGTCAAAATTGACCTTTTTTGACCTATGGTCCAAATTCTATATTTCTAGGGTTTCCAGATGTTGGGCTTTGGAAAGAGTTAATTCCCGCTTTTGTGTCAGCTATTTCGGTCTTCGGAGCAATAAATCTTAAATTATATTTAATATAGGTCCTCTTCTATGGGTATAGGTCTAATTGGAATTTAATTCTCCTATGTAGGCCTCTCTAGAATATTGTGCCCTAGATTCATATATAAGGAAGCTTTCTTCTCTCATTTTCTCTAACCATAACCATGATTATCAACTATCAAAGAATTGAAGAGTGAAATTCAAAGGTGAAAAAGAAAGATTTGAAGCAAGCCAAGTATCCATTGAAGCATTCATCCATTCTCAAGCATTCAAACACTTATCAAGCACTCAATTCATCAAGAAGATCCATTGGTGGCCATTGAAGGATTCAAGCTCCATTGAGCCCTCTTGTTGAAGATTTCTTCATCCACATTCCTCCAAGCCTCTTCCTATTCAAAGATCCATTCAAGATTGGAATTGAAGATCTACAAGCAATTGATTTGAGACATCCTACATTCTACATTCTACATTCTACATCCATTTGGTGCATGCATACTTGTGGATCCACAGATTCAAATTTGCCACAAGGGCTTCTACAAGCAAGGTGAATTTGTTCATTTACTTTGTTTTACTTATGAAATTTCAATTATAATTTGAGGTTAATTCCAAATTTAGGGTTTGACCAAGGCAAACCCCTCCCCCAAACAAACAAATCCTTTTGTCTCGTAGGTATAGGTTTGGACCAATGGATTAGAGTGCAGATTCAGATACCCTTTTCAGAAAACTTTCAGGATTCAAAAATAGATTTTCAGTTGGAGACTTTTGAGGTTGATTCTGCCCTAGGTCAGAATCAAAAATTCTGGGTCAATGGTGACATTGACTTGAGGGTCAAAATTGAAACTGTTTCAAAACAAAAAAATATTTCTGGGTTATGTTCAGCTCCGTGTTTCAGTGCCAGATCTGGTCTCATATTTTCCAGAAACTCGGTGCAGACCCCAAAAAACAACATTCTTCAGATCTGTAAGATTTCAAGGTTAGTACTTTTCTCCTATTCATTTCAATTAAAGTTATTAATCTTTCTAGATCTATCACACATTCTTTTCTATAAAAGGGAATTTAAGATCATCCTCTTTGCTCTCATTTCCAAATGATGGATTCATTTATGCATTGATCCTTCCTTTGGGGTTAATCAATTTGGATCCTTCCTTTGTGTATCTAAGGATAAAAGGGGAACATCTTATTTACTCACCGCATTTTTAAATATACCATTTTATATGTTACATTTTGGTGAACCCGCGATAGACAACTCTTTCTTTTTTGGTGTTAGATTTACATTTTTATGTTAGATCTTGCATGTTCTTGCATTTACATTTCAAAAATTAAAAATCAAAATCTTGTGTTTCCTAAATTTGTTCATTTGCATTACATTGGTGTATGAGATTTACCACTTCTATTCTTACTTATAGTATCCAGGTTAGAAGAAGCCATAGAATTATGGGTTCCTTTGATCCTGAGTCTTCCTCTCCTTTCCTTAGGATCCCGGATGACAATTTGATCACTCATGATTCCAATCCTTCTATGGAGCATAACTTTTCTCACTCATCTCATGATGAGGATGATGCTTTATGAGTTCCTCCTGAACAAGTGCAAAAAATTTCAATAGAACTTGATAAAATGGGAAATTGGCTTATTCAAGAAGACCATAATCAAGATTACATCCAAGCTATAGAGGCTCTAAGAAAGTCCTTTGTGATAGTGATCAAGGTATTAATCTCTTGCATGGTATCACTCATATTGTGCATTTGAATGTTAAACCTTTAGCTCAAGAGGCTCAAGATCTAGGATTCACTCCCCCTGTCACTAGTGAGGGACCTTATTTTGTTCCTTTACCTAGTATTCCTACTTACACTCCTCCTTTGATGACTAAATCTCTCCCAATTTCATCTATTCCTGTGAGTGTTCCACCGGTATCTCTACCTACCTCACAACCTTCATATCATAGTGTGCCTTTTACTTATTCCAATCCCCTTCCAACCATGGTTACAAGTGTTCCACCAGTTGTTTCTTCCATTCCTGCCACTTCCTACACCTTTCCTAGTGTTCCTAATATTTCTATGCCACTTATTTCTTCTAATGATTCCACAATTATTAGTTTGGCTCAAACCGTGTCATCTTTACAACAACAACTTGCATCCTTAACCCAATCCAAGTTTAGCATTCCTACATGTGATATGGGTAGTCCTTTATCCTTAGACATTATTCATGCTACTATCCCTCAACAAACTGATATGACTCATCTTGAGAATTACAATGGTAAAGGAGATCCTATTACTCCTATTAAAATATTTCAAATCCTTTGTAGTGATTATGCTCATGACCATAGGATTTTAGCTAAGCTATTTTCTAGGACTTTTTGTGATAAGGCCTTGCAATGGTATTGTTCTTTACCTCCTTATTCTATTGATTCTTTTCCTAAACTTGCTAATACCTTTATCCAACAATTTCAAAATGACATTGGTCTACAAGTTTCCTTAACTGATTTAATACATTGTAAACAAAACATTAAGGAAAAATTGACAGATTTTATCGGTAGATTTAAGCATTTGTATGCTCAGATTTCTTATCCTATTCTTGATATTGATATTATGCATATGTTTATTTCAAAATTACAAAAGGATATTAGAGATAAGATTCTGCTTATTGAATTTACCTTTTTTCAACAACTTTGTGCAACACTTCATCATTATCAATTAAAAGTGAGTCAATTTGACAGCAACACTCCAATGGCTCCTGTTCCAGTTGATAAGAGTGATGCTGCTCCTAATCCTAATAAGTTTCAGAAACCTAACAACTATGTCAAGATTAATAAACATAGGAATTCAGTTGCTGATCAAGTTGTTGTTGCATCCAACAATGCCACTTCTGCATCCATTGCTTTTCGTATGAATTGTACGTTAACTCCTCTCTCTGAATCTTTACATTCTATTATGATTAGGTTTTTAAGTGCTAATATGATTACCTTGCCTCCTATTCTAACTCTTCTCCCTACCATGATAGCATCAAAATCCTTTGACTCTAAAGCTTTTTGCCAATACTATCGCCATAATGGCCGTGATACTAAAAAATGTTATTCCCTAAAGCATAAAGTTCAAGATTTAATCGATTATAATGCTTTATCTATTGATAATTTTGATGGTAATGGGAAAAAATATCTCTCTCCTCCTAATCAAAACCTTCAAATATAAATGAAACCTTTACCTACACATGATACTAATACCATCTCTCAACCATCTTTTGTGAATATTGTTTACAATTCAAAGATGGATGATCTTAATCACATTGTTAATCATGTCGAATGCACTGTTTCATCTCAACCTAATATTCAAGATCCTTCGCCTCCACTTCAACTTCAAGTTCCACCTAAACCTTAGAAAAAAACTAAGGATAAATGAACTAGGGAACTTTCAATTACCTTTGATGATTCTGAGACTATTAAGGCTCCCGATGGTCCCCGTTATATCTATGCTAGGATCGCTAAGATACCTACACGTGGTTATCTTGTTGATCCCACATCTTTAATAAATGTCATTACTGAGGAAAACCTTTTTATGAAAAAACTACAACATGATTGTTATGATACATCTGATGCATGGATCCAAACATGTAATGGTTTTATCTATCCTGCACTTGGTTCTATTAACTTTCCTGTTGAACTTTGTGGCAAAGTTGTAGATACTACCTTCATTTTCATTCCTACTTTTGATCAATTTCAAGTCAAATTTGGTTTTCCTTGGATAACTTCTATGCATGCTATTGCTTGTCCTATTCATAAGTGTATTAAGTTCATTCATAATGGAGAAGTGAAAATGCTTAATCATAGTTTGTATCAACCTTCTAGGCCTAGAGATTGTGCCACTCTTGATTTCTTTTGGCCTTCATTACCTAATTCATGTCCTCCTCACCCTGATAACCTTTTTTGTTTATATCAAGCCTATAAACATCACAAGATTGTCGAGTTGAGCGTGCCTCGGATAGATCTTAACCGCGGTCTTTTACCCACTCCTTCTATACCTCATTTATCCATTATAGCTAGCTCTATTACTCAACCTCCCAGTGTCGCTTCTCAACCTATTGCGAATCCTACCAATCCTCCTATAGAACCTATGAAGGAACTAGTTGTTATTCCTCCTAGTTATCAACATGTGTCAAACAAAGTGAAGAGTAACAAATATACTAATGAACATCATAAGAAGTGTAGAGCTAATGCTAGGGCCCGTGCTTCTATTCTTCGATATTATTTACCTTCTTTTGACCAATCTATGCTTGATGTGTTGGAAGAAGTTAATATTCATAATGATGTTAAGATGAATGAGTATGATGATTCTATTCACATCTTAGATCCTATTTTAATTAACCTCGATGAGGAGGATACTCTTGATGATCCTATTGATCTTAGTGATGAATATGAGACCATCGATCTTGATACTGATTTACCTCATATTATTTCAACTCAATAGATAATTACACCTAGTATCAAACATTGCGATTCTCAAGAGGATCCTTGTTTGGAACTGGCTATTATTCCTACTATATTGGATATAGTCCCTCTTGCGATTTTCCCACCTTCCCTAAATGATATAAACTAAGATGGGGAGGGTAGGTGATGCGTTTGATTGGCTTATCCTTCATGGTAGCCCTTTTTGTGTTTGCATGTTGTATTGTTCTTCTCCCGTAATGTGTTTGCTAAATGTTTGTTAGAATATTTTATATGACCCTTGTTACTTTGTTGGTGCAAGGTGATAAAGGAATCAAACCTATTGTACAATTCCTCTATATGTATCTTTACTCTTCTATATGTTGTTTTCATGTTATGTTGTACTTGTGCTATTATTCGTAAATGTTTTCCTTGTGTAGTCCACTTGGATCTATGACATGGTAGCACTGATTCTTTTTGGTCTCCATGTTATGGTCTGAAAATACTCTTCTTCGTAACTCTTGAGTTTTCTTTCCTCCATTGTGATTTTAGTTCTAATTTCTTTGGGGAATGATGTCAATTCATTTGCAATAATATCATATCTATATATACATGTTATTTTATGATCATACTGACCCCACAGTAGGTAGATTCCTTATGTGTTCTTTGTATGTTTATGTGGTATTTCCCTTGATTTGTCTTCGTTTGGGGGCATCTCGTAGTGGAAACATAATTAGTAGAGTTTTTTATGTTTCCGTTAAATCCATTGCTCATGTTAAAGTGTTAGCAATGAATTTAACATGGGGGCATACGCTCTACTCAATTTTTGCCTTATAGGATCTCTTGATCCTTCCAGTTTAATCTTATACTGGTCTCTTGATACCTCCACTTTCAATTTACAATATTTTGATCCCTTAAGGTCAGAAGGTGTCCTTAAGACCTGATATACCTGATGGGTTGACTAGTGAGTAGCCACATTCACTAGGCAGTTCAACTCCATCTTTCCAGTTACACTATTTTCTTGTGTGGTTCATAATGGGACATAAGTTCTCATTGGGTGAGGTAATCACACCCTCTCTATTTTTCTCGTTAACTGGTGATGTCTCTCTTATCATGATCTTAGGGTTGATAAAGAATTAAGTCCATGGGGGCTTGAGGATTCCTTTGTCCCTTTTGATTTTAATAAGATTATCTATTCTTTATTATCTCTTTTACCGAGAGTTTGCATTGAGTCCATACTCTTGCTAAAGTGGGGGCTAAATGTATAGTCGGAAAATGGAAGCACTTCCACTATAGACTAGTTTAGGATTTCAAGTAAGTGGTTTGGGGTCATGTCAAGCGCCTATAATGGGTCTCTAACTTGGATCTAGATTTCTCCCCTTGTTCTGCCCCATTTCCCACTTTTTCCAGCCTATTTCTGACACTCCAAACTGCAAACTAGGACTTTGACCTCAGGGTCAAAGTCAACCTTTTTGGGTCAAGGTTGACCTTGACCTTGACCTAGGTCATAATTGACCTTTTTTTGACCTATGGTCCAAATTCCAAATTTCTAGGGTTTCCAGATGTCAGGCTTTGGAAAGAGTTAATTCCCACTTCTGGGTCGGCTGTTTCGGTCTTCAAAGCAACAAATCTTAAATTATATTTAATATAGGTCCTCTTATATGGGTATAGGTCTAATTGGATTTTAATTCTCCTATGTAGGCCTCTCTAGAAGATTGTGCCCTAGATTCATATATAAGGAAGCTTTCTTCTCTCATTTTCTCTAACCATAACCATGATCATCAACTATCAAAGACTTGAAGACTGAAATCCAAAGGTGAAGAAGAAATATTTGAAGCAATCCAAGTAGCCATTGAAGCATTCATCCATTCTCAAGCATTCAAACACTTCTCAAGCACTCAATTCATCAAGAAGATCCATTGGTGGCCATTGAAGGATTCAAGCTCCATGGAGCCCTCTTGTTGAAGATTTCTTCATCCAGATTCCTCCAAGCCTTTTCCTATTCAAAGATCCATTCAAGATTGGTTTTGAAGATCTATAAGCAATTTATTTGATACATCCTGCATTCTACATTCTACATTCTACATCCATTTGGTGCATGCATACTTGTGGATCCACAGATTTGAATCCACCACAAGGGCTTCTATAAGCAAGGTGAATTTGTTCATTTACTTTGTTTTACTTATGCAATTTCAATTATACTTTGAGGTTAATTCAAAAACAAGGGTATGACCAAGGTAAACCCCTCCCCCAAACAAAAAAATCCATTTTTCTTGCAGGTACAGGTTCAAAATAGCGGATCAAAGTGCAGATTCAGATACCCTTTTTGGCAAACTTTCGGGATCCAAAAATAGATTTTCAGTTAGAGACTTTTGAGGTTGATTCTTCCCTAGGTCAAAATTGGAAATTCTGGGTCAATGGTGACATTGACTTGAGGGTAAAAATCAGAACTGTGTCATAACAAAAAAAGATTTCTGGGTTTTGTTTGGCTCTGTGTTTCTGTTCCAAATCCGGTCTCAGATTTTCTAGAAACTCAGTGCAAACCCCCCAAAACATCATTCTTCAGATCTATATAATTTCAAGGTTAGTACTTTTCTCGTATTCATTTCAATTAAAGTTCTTAATCTTTCTAGATCTATCACACATTCTTTTCTATAAAAGGGAATTTAAGATCTTCCTCTTTTCTCTTATTTCCAAATTATGGATTCATTTATGCATTGATCCTTCCTTTGGGGTTAATCAATTTGGATCCTTCCTTTGTGTATCTAAGGATAAAAGGGGAACATCTTATTTACTCCCCACATTTTTAAATGTACCATTTTACATGTTACATATGTAATCTGGATATACTCCTTCAACAGAGTGAGCCTCCATTAATTTTGGCAATCTCAATTATGAAGTACTTATGCTGCGAGGCCATTTTATTTAAAACATTTACTACATCATCATAATGCTTCTATGGGTGATTCAAATTATAATTTGTAATCAAATTTCAGTCTGTAATATTTCATAATTCTCCTATTTGAAGTATTTCATAATTTCAATTGAGTTTGTAACACACAGAATTATCATATTTTCATACTATGATTATGGTGTACTAGAAAACCCATGTGGACAAAATATATATAATAGTCTTCCAAAAAGGTCATCTTCATCAATAATTAACACATATAATTTATATCCAACAAAAACTATATTTCTTACCCTATGCTGCTACACTGAGACAAGACCAAACTCTTAATCTACCCTTATTCTAAATACTACATACACTTGTAATATCTAGACAACTATATCAAAACTATCTGGAAGATACTTTGACTACCCATACACTGTAATACAAGCTGAAAAACCTATACACTTATTTATGTTTGATAATAATGATTTCATCCACATGCTCTTCTTCATCTGCTCCAGATTCATCACTTTCCATAACTGCTTTTCCCTTTCCATCTTTGTTTTTTGCCCCTTTCTTTCACAAACTATTTTTAATAATCATAGGTAGAATATCTGCATTCGATCAAGTTCCAGTTTAGAAAAATATGGAGAGACTTCATATACCTCTACACGGAGATAATTGTATAACAAAATATATCTATGGTAGGGACGATGCGAAGCCATTTAAGGAGGTAATGGATGTTGCGCTTGATCTCATCCCAATTAGCATCGAACACCGCCCTATCCTTGAAGACCAAAATTGGCCTTCTGATGACATTCTCATCTTCCTCTAAACTTCCTACAACCGCCACCATATAATCCTCTAGATATGGGATTTCCAAGCACTTGTTGATGCTATAAACAACTTGTTCTAAACCTCCTAAGATTACGTTCACAAAGATTGTATTACAAAGGGAGATGATATCATGTTTGGGGATTCTAGCCCATATCATGCATGAGACAAAGATACCTACAATATCACCATTATTCCTATAAGTAAACTCATAATTAAAATGCTTTTCACCCAACGCCAGTTCTACCGCACATCTGGACATATCATCCAAGTGTTTCAGGATTCTATTCCAACATTCTGGATTAATGCTACCTCTAAAGACCATTAACCTATCCTCGATGGTATGAAACAAAGGGGGAAGTTATGCAATATTCTTCATAGTCTTTTTTATAGGTTAAGAAAGATGGTATCTCATAGATGTGTTTTAGGGTTTTCTCAACCCTAAATATGCTATGAGCTTTAAAGGTTTTTCTCCTTAAGCTTTTTCATAAATCCTTTTGCTATGTTGAATAGGTTATAATGCCTTAATCTTTATTTTTGATATTACTAAGTAATATATAAATATATTACTTGATTAATATGATTGTGCTTTTATTAAGTAATATATTTTTATATTACTTTGTAAAAATAGATATAGTGATATTATTATTTGCATTGAATACTTTATAATTAATATTAATTAATTGGTGCATTATAAACCAATTAATTAATGCTAAATCTTAAATACAATAATAATGAATCGCATGGGCTTATTGTTTGAATCAAGAGGGAGAGATTAATTAGGAGATCTTCTAGATTTATATCTTGCAAATCCAAGAGGGAGATGTGGCAATTTAGATTTTCCAAGTGAAGTTGAAGTGGAAAAGGAGGAGTTTCAAAGTGATTTGAGGACTTTTGGAGAACTAAAAGTGGCACTTTCTTTTTTCCAAGTGTCTCAAAGAGCATCTTGGATTTTGAGAGAAATCAGGGGGTTGTTTGAGCTATTTTTAGAGGAGTTATTGTAGATTTTTGATAGTCAGCATGTTTACTTGGTCAAACATGACTCTTTCATTCCTTGGATGCCTTTTTGGAGAGGTTTCATGTGCTCTTTTTGAGGCTATTCCCTTGCATCTAACCCCAGTTTGAATTCCAGTTCCTCTCTTTATGAGTTTTTGGATGGATTTTAAGGTGGATATATTCCCTCAATTGTACTTTTTTTGCAGTTCAAATTTTATGTAGTTTTTTTTTAATCAAAGTGACTTATTTTTGTTTCCTTTAGCATTGTGCTTGTTTCATGTAACTTTTTCAGGAATATATGATTGTTTTGCCTTTGGAGCATAATAAAGACTATATTTTGGATTATATTGAGTTTTTTCTATTGTGTGCATAGCAAGTGATTGATGTTTATTTATGAGATTCTTCATTCAAATCCTCAAGTTCATGTCTCATTTCAGCCCATTTGGCAAGTTTCTGCATATTTTATATAGATTGGGAGTTGTGTCAAAATTATTATAGTTGTTAGTTGTGGAAATATTCCTTATAACTTAGTATTAATTAGGCCTTCTTATGAAGCACTAATATATAAAGTGTTATGTTTTAGGATTGTGTCTGGCAATAGGTAGTCTTTGAAGTTTCACTGTGTTATACAACAATATTATCCTTGTTATCTTGTTGCATCACCTTTTGCATTTCAAGTCAGTTATTTCCAAATTATAATTCCTTCTTCCCTTTTCTTTAAAGGTTTAATTTTAGTAAGTATTTTAGGTGAAGTACCAGTTAGGAGCCGGCCTTATCTGAAGATTCACTCCAAGTTCTTAGGTAACCCACTTCCTAGGAGTGTTTCCATGTTCCTCCAAAAAACTAAGTTATGTAACTTAGTGAGGGTGCATTTTTGAGAGTTAACATGAACACTTGAAGGAGGAGGAACTATAATATTAGGAATACTTCAAAGACTAACATGTGTAGGATTAATGTTTGGAATAGATGTAGTAATGATAGGTGGAGCATATGTAGAAGTACTAGGTAATGAACTAGGAATAGGAATAAAGTCTCAAAACTAGTGGGAAGTTGAGTTAAACAAATATCATGAACATAGTATTTCATGGGTTTAACATTGTTATGGATAAGATGGGAAATAGTATCCAAAAAATCAACACCATTCTAATAATTGTGAATCATCTTCTTCATCGTTTCTACTAAAGAAATGGCTTCTGGATTAGAGTGTTCTTGACCTAACCATTGCTCAATTTTTTCAAAGTCATGGGAAAGTTTTTGCACTTGGACATGGGACAATCTTAAGGTCCCATAGTCATCATGAGAAGAGTGGGAAGAATTATTATCAACAATAGTGGGAATACCATAGTCGACATGCACGTTTCTTCAAGATTCCTAGGAAACAAAGAGGACTCGGATTAAAGGAACCCATAACTCTATGACTTCTCCTCACTATAAAGCTATAGGTAGGACTCAATTTTATAACATTCATGTATAAGAAGACGAAAGAGAGATATTGATAACAAATGAAAGTAGAAGATTTAAGATAAAGGTACAAATATTCATTAAATATATGCAATATAAATGGATTTAAGACATACAATTACACATGAAACTCAATGAATATAACATATAACCATCAAATTAAAGGTGCAAATCTAACTCCAAAATTCTAATGGAAATTTTATAAGTTGTGTTCACCAAAATGTACACTATAAAATGATGGATTGAATGGGGTGAAGTAGGTAATCCACCTTTTAATAATGCACACATGGAAGGAAGATGACCCAATAGGCCCAATTAGGACTTAAACCCTAAGTGAGTGCCATGATCCTTCCCTATAATGTATTGGGATAAGTTGGATTTGAGGGGATATGATAGGATTACGCAAGATAGAAGGATAAATAAGAAATAATGGCAAGTTACAAAGGGTACGAATTGATAGAAAATAGACAGGAATATGCAGTGACTTGAAACAATAACCAAAAGACTATATTGATCTCTATTCTAAATTTGAAGTTGATTTGCAGGGTATAGATCACTTGGATCGATGTATACCCTATAACTTTGTTTAAAAATTTCAAAGAAAATCTATCGGGTCCCACATTTTCTAGATTAAGTCCCAATATATTCACCACCTATTCTTGCACACAAAAAATGGGGAAAATATTATGGAAAGGGGTTTGCCTTGGTCAAACCCTATTTAGGAATTAACCTTAAAATTTAAATGAAGTTGCATGAATGGAAAGTATGTAAATTTAAAGGTAAATGATTGATCTACCTTGTACATGAAAATAACTTCATAAACATATATTGAGATCACAAATATTTATGAAGATTCTTTTATGTTTCTTGAATTGTAGTAGTTGAACCTTGAATCTAGAAAGGATTCAAGGATGCCTTCACAAATGCATAGATCTTCAATTTTTTTATGATTGATAAATACTTTCTTGGAAGGAATAATGCATGTGGATGGCCAAAGGATCTTCTTGATTAGTTGAGAACTCCTCTACTTGTCCATAATGGGAAAAAATCTTGATATAATGGAGAATATTTCCTTCAAAGATGCCTTGGATTCTTGAAAATTTGATCTTGAATTCGCTTGCAAATGTTTAGAGATCTTATGAAATATTGATCTTGGTTATGGTTGCCAAAATGAGGAGAGATAAGCCAATTATATGCCTCTCATAACTTTTAGGATTCAAAAATTGGAGGAGGCTGACACATTATCTAATTTCCCACTAAAATACTGCAACGAGCCACGCATTTGAATTTGGGCCCAAATCTCAGGGTATATATCAACTTGGGCATTCTGTACCAGGGTATACATCGTCTAAGGAATTCTATACCCAAGAAATTAGGCTCAAATTTTAATGGGGAGTTGAGAAGGAGGAAAAGATGTCAGGATAAGGGGAGATAGATTTTTGGATCAAGCATAACGGACATGAAATCTCGAGAACACCAAAATGGGGCCAAGTAGAGCATCTAATTATAGGTGCTAACTTTTTAGGATTATACAATATTTTTTCCTTTAAACCCTTACAAGATAAAAGAGCAAATTTAAATGAATATAAAGACACATTCATGAGATACACTAGCTTTATATTTTGCAAGCTACTGAGATTGGCCAATGTCAACACCTGAACATCTAAAATTAGACAATATAAAATATTTATTTGTATACGACACACCTTCCAAATTTCAACATCATCCTCAAAAGAATTAAAAAGAGAACACTGACAATCAATAGTGACATGCAATCCTCAAACAAAATAAATTACATATCTCCAGTTTTGGTAATAATGAATAAGAGTTAGTAATCCCACTTCACCAACACAAAATCACTTCTTGATATGTAAGTCTACCAAATGTTTGCATCTCATGATAATATCGTAAAGTCTTGAAAAAGTTACATGAAAGCAACCTTGAATCTCCAGATTTTGAAGCCCTTCAAGTATAGAAAGAGATTTTTGTGCTTCATCTATTATTGCTATATAATACAAGAGGTTACATAGCTTCAAATTTGGGCAACCATAGTAAATTGTTGTTTTTGATTAAGGTAACAATAGGTTTTGAAGGGACCCCGAAACCCTTTACATAGAAACAAAAAGATAAACAGGAAGCAACAAGAAAAATAATGATCTGTCAAGCATGACAGAGCACCGAGAAAGGGCTAAAACCTAGAAAGAACTTTAGAGTTCAGAACAAAGAAAAACATCAAACAAAAATCAACAAAAACTCACAACAGTCGATGAACAAAAAATTTCCAGCAACCAACAACCTCCAGCCAAGCAGCGAAACCTTTTCTATCTGGTCTTCCAACATCTGAACTTCAACCATATGAAGTTCCAGGCACTAGATTGAATCCCTCAGCTTGGTAATATCTTTGGCCTGGATATCGGTTTTCCTTTTAGTGCTAGATCATGTCCGAGATCTAGGACCCGAAATCTAAATTTATTGGGGGTCTTCATTCTCATGCTTTACCTTGTCATTGTAGTTACTCTCAAGAAGATTATAAAGAGAATTAAAATTATCCATAGAGTTTTTCATGCCAATTTTGCTGATGCTAGCAAGTTTTTTCAGAAGTGCTTTGTTGTTGTTTATCTTATCGGTCATATTTTTAAGCCTGTTATCTACCAGAATGCTAATCTTTTTATCCATGTTGTTAACCTTATCAAACACATCATTACCCTGCTGATATATATCTGAGTCATTGCACATTTTTTCCACTATATCCTCTAGCAAATAAATTCTATCTTCCATTCTTTTATGATTATCTTTCATCTGATTGATGTCATCCTGAATCCACTTATCCATTTTGTAGCTATTCTCTACTTTTTTTTTGGCCATTTGAAGGAAGGTAAGAGAAGCCATCCTTTTAACATTGACCTCCCTCTCATGAAGCTCATCATTAAGGCTTCTATTCTTCTGATCATTCTTCACTTCACCTTTATCATTAGGGGTTTCATGGTTGTGCTCATCATTGACAGATTTAATGGTCTCCTCATCAGGGACAGTGGCCTCCTCTTCATTCTTATTATTTACCTTTTCAATCTCAGAAACATCCATTTGCTCCTTCACATTATGAGGGATATGACAATCTTGGTTATGTTCCTCCTCCTCAACAGTTTTACCATCGCAATTTTGAATAAGGGTATTCTTGTCCCCTGATTCCCTGTTAGAATCTGGAATATCTTGGTCCTGCTCCTTGTCCACTTCGTTATTGGCCGTGAGATCCTCGATGTGGGTGTTGTTGATATTGTCAATTTCAACCGTGATCTCCTTGAGAATAATGTTCTCTGTCTTATGGTCTTCCTCTTTCTGGCCTTTACCCTCCAACAGCTCAACTTTACTATTTTTAGTATTAAGATCATCATTTTTGCTTGGGTATGTCATGATACCCTCATCTTCAGAAGAGACAACTTCATGATCATCGTCTATTTTCAAGCCCTCAATATCATCATAGATAGATAAGGAAATATCAGGCTCAATGGGGCTATTATGGATTTTTTTAGCTTTAGGCTTACTAGGGCTCTTACCAGTGGGCATATTCACGCTCTTCCTTTTAACATTCTCAATGCTCTTGGGGATAGGGTTAGGGATATGATCTAATCCGTTATCAGTAAAATAAGATCTTCATGTAGAACAGGACAAGACTTTTCCCTATGATCAATGATGCTCTGGTTGAGCGAGCTTAAAAGATGGAAGGGAAAAAAAACCCTAATGTCATGATGAAAGTGATTTGCCAAGACAAAGTGATAGTTGTATACCTTAGAGAATCTTCCGTCCAGGGTAAAATATTCCATGATTTCCCTTATCACAAACACCCAAATGCATTTAATGTTTGACAAATTGACGTAGTCCAGATTGTTCTTCACCAACATTGCCCTTTCCTTGTCTATTTTGGGGAATTTTTTGTACCCTTTGTTGCCTTCTTTTTTATCTTTAATGAATTGCATTCCCTCCAGTGGAAGGCCCATGATATCAGCCAAACAATCCAGAGTAAGATTGATAGATTTACCAAGGATGTTCACTTTACCATTATCCCACCCATTGACAAAAGCCTTTGTAATATCTTAGTTGTTACCATGAAGGCGCTTCAAATATCTATGGACTTTGCCCTTCTTGAGCTTGCTCCACACCTCTTTTTCATTCCTCCAACTACAAACCGCTGGTTCTTCTCTCTTCAAATCACCCCCCATATCTTCAATCTCTTCAGTCTTAGTGTAGTCTCCTT
>MU227297.1:1932237-1968375 GCA_018584345.1 Thuja plicata
ACTTACTAAAAATAGTAAGTTTCCAAAAATAGCAGCTTTGTACAAAATAGCCCTTATTGAATAGAAAAACACATATTTTTGGGTGATGCAAGATTTCCCTTACACCCAGGATGCTCCTGCATCACTTTCCATCTCCTTTCCCATATTACAAGGAATACACTAAATCCACCTTCTAGCTAGATCTTGGATTTGTATCCCTTCATCCTTTTGGGTTGTACAAATCAAATTTGACCCAAGGATTGGATTTTGGGTCTTCTAATGTATGTGTAATTTGGTGGTCTACCATTTATCACCATTTTATAGTATACATTTTGGTGAAACCGCCTCTTTCATGCTTTCAAATTTATGATTGGGTAGTTAGATCTTCGTTGTGTGATCTCCTTTGCATCATATCCTTACATTGTATGCATAGGTTCACTATACATTTTGGTGAACTCGACTCTTCCATGCATTATAATTTCTGATTTGATAGTTAGATCTCTTTTGCATATATAGATCTACTTTGTATGCATTGTGTTTGTCATTACATATTTGTTCCATTGTATGCATCTAGATCTCTAGCTTCTATCTTTCCTTTGGTCTTTGGATTCCCTTTTACATCAATTGCATTATTTTGTATGTTTGCATTGTAAAAAAAATCAACTCATTCTTAGATTGCATTGCATTTTGTCTAAAGCAATAGAAAACACAAAACATATTTCATTCATAGTTATTGCATTTCATTTTCAATAGAATTTTTATTTTCATTTGCTTCTTCAATTTCTAGTTTTCTTCAAGATCTTGAGGATCAATTAGTTCTTCCTATCTTTGATTCCCATAATGTTCACCCTCCCTAAATTAATCCAAACCCTAAGGACATTGTGATTACTACCATTACTTGTCAAGATCTCCCTCTTACCAAAAAGGCCTTCAATAACAAGGATGATCTTTCTTCTACCATTTATCTTCCTTATAAGGATCATTTGGTACAAGAGGATGATGACATAACTATTTATCCTAATAATAAACCACTTCCTATGAGTTTCATTGATATTCCTTCGATAGATGAGGCCCTGATGAGTTATATTTATCCTTATCCTAAACATATCTTAGAAGTAGAGGATAACATCCGTGAGGATCTTCCTATGAAATTTTTTGAACTTAACGAACTTAAGGGTAAAATCACAATAAGATGTAACCCTTTTATAAAGGAAAAGGCTAACAAAATTAAAGATTTTCAACTTCAATAGTATAAAAATGATATTTATGTTTGGAATTTTGATGCAAGAGAATCCTGGGGCAGTTGGCAATCCTGTATCACCAAAATATGTTGGAGTTTGGGTTTTGATTTTCGGTAGCAAACTCGGTTGGAGACGTGAGATTTTTGGTCACTGGGTGGCAGTTCTCGGTTGGAATATGTTGCTTCACTGATGAACTCAGTGACTAGGCTTGGTGGTGATTTTCTCGGTGGTGTTCTGTGCTTAGTGGTGTTCAACTCGGTTGTGCCTCTCACCGAGTGGCTTGGCTTTCAGTGTTCTTGATCACCGACGGGGTTATTCGGATTGTTTGGGTTGGACAACTGGTGTATTTAATTTGGGGTTTCATTCCTCATGTTTTGGATTAACTGTTGGAGGTGTGAGGACCTAAATTTGATTTGGTTCAATCTCCTATGCAAATTTAATGACCGTTGGATGTCAACTGATGGATAACACATTGGGTGTTGTATTCTTGAAGTCGACTCTTGTTTTATTGGTTTATTTCTTTTGTAATGCCGGCTTGTGGCTATGTTGTATAAAAAGAGGGTTTGAGTAGATTTTGTAAGGGAGCAGTTATGGAGAGCTGGAGCTAAGCTTGTGAGTATCTTGTAGAGCACATATCAGCGAGAAGTAGCTAAGTGTTTGTAGCTAAGTGTGATAGCTGGTTGTAGCTGGGAGAGCTCGTAGGCTTGGGAAAATCTGTGAGAAGATCCAAGTCTTGTTTTTGCTTTGTATCTGGCTGTAACCAGGAAGGCCTTAAAACCTGACAGGTTGAATGTAATTTCATATTATTGAATATGATGTGAGTTGATATTGGTGTTATATCTTTGTGTTATGGTTTCCGTTGTGTTAGTTGTTGTTTGGTTTCAAGGTTGGACTGTCCATTCTTGGATCCTCCATCCCTTGGGAATGCGTCAAATTTGAAGATGATGTAAAATAATTAAATGTGTTAAAATGGATGAAGTTTATGATTAATATTTTTAATAATTTTTTTGAATAAAAATTGATATATATTTTTTAATTTTTAAAGACAATTTTTCAGTTGCTGAAAAAGCTAAAAATTAGGGGTCTAGTTCCCACCAAAACATTATATGTAAATAAACATTTTCCCCCTAATTTCAAAATATGTTATAGATGACATATATATCTAGTGCATGAAGAAATAAAAATTGGTTTGTGACCTATATTTTCTCTTTTATAACAATTCTAATTCCAACTCGCCTGAAATCGACAGTTTTCATCTCCCACCATATTTTTAATAACAAATCTATCCCAATCAAATAAAGAAATATATATTCTTGAAGAGGATTCTCTCCTCTAGTGCACCATATGCTTTTCAAATTTATTTAATATGATTTACTATTTTTTCTTTCTCCAAATCAACATCTCCTTGATTGTTAAAATACCTACTTGCAATATTTTTTAATTACAATAGACTATGTCTAATTAAAACACTATAAATCTATATGAGGATATTCTTGACTTTGATCTCTACAAAAGGGTATTTTTGTATTTAAAAAAAAATCATTAAAAAGATCAGGAGTTATTGAAACGTCACTTTTCTAAAATAATTTTATTTCTATGGTAATTGGACCCAAAGTGGTATAAAACATGCATTTAATAGACAATTCAATTGGAAAAGTTAAAGCACTTATCTAACTTAGCTAGAATGAATCTAACAGACCATATGTTTGACCAAAATTAATTTTTAGTTAGAAATACTAAAATTTAGTTGTGTTGATAAATTAGCCTAAAAGGTGACACATCATTGTGCTTTTACCCTTTATCAAGTCAATAATATTCAAGATACCTCTCCAACCAAATTTGGGATTGTTGTAAGTAATTCATGATTTATGGATCTAGAGCGTGTTTGAGGATGTTTTTATGGATAATTTCTATGTCTTAGCTTAAATTCAATGGAACGAATTGTGTATTGACATATAATGAATCAATGTTTTGTAATTAGGTCCTTGACTGACCTAGTTAAGATAAATTGATGTAATTTATATAAATATGTAATCATTTTTTATTGTGAAGGTGTGTGTGTGAGAGAGAGAGAGAGATAATGCTTATAGATGCTTAGAGAAGAGGTATGAGTGGAATCTGTAATTGAGACATAGATTTGTACTTCATTGGAACTATTTTGGTATATCAGAGATGTTGTTTGTCAGTTCATGAGATATGGAATGTCGTCCATTGTGAATTATATTCAGAGATTATTGTAAGGTAATGAGCCTTCCTTTGGGTTGAAGCCCTTGCTGTATTTGAGCAGTGAGCTCTAGGTAGTGTGCCTGAATGCATGTGCATTCTCCTTTGTAATACTCCTAACAATACACAATGTTTTTAATAGAGTGCATTCATCTTGTGGGTTTGATCCCCATTGTGCTTTTTCCCTTGACTGGGTTTCCATGTCAAAATTCTTGGTTTTATGTGTTTATTACTATGTTATGATCTTGCATTCATGTTTATCATCTAGATATGAGATTAAGTTTATATTTTGGTTAAGGGTTTGAAGTTTTGTGATACAATTGATTCATCCCCCCCTCTTTTTTGTGTGTGCTTCCTTAATTCTAACAGTTACTACAACCATTCCCACACCTACTACTTTTCATGTGTTCACTAAAAGTGATCCCTCCTCTTTAGAAAAAATAAGAGTTCCTCCCATTAGGATTAGGATAAAGAAGAATAAGCCTTTGAATGAGCTCATGGGGTGTACAAGAGGTTGTAAAAAGAGACACCTATAGCTCTAGTAGTGGATTTTCTAATAGAATATGAAGATGATGAGGATTAAGGAGTCAAATTGATCATATGGAGAAGAACCGGGTCCTCTACCTCTCAAAAATCAAACTTGGGAGAAGCCACTTTGGAGGAGATTCTTTTTGAATTTCATCTAGGCTCCACTAGGGAGGAAATTCACTTAGCACAAAATATCTCCAAAGTACACAATATTGAATTACAACCAAATATTGGGTCTATTCCACAAGGAGGAGATGTTGAAAAAAGAAAAGAAGATCCTTTTGGGGCAGGTGACTTCTTCCAATCTAATCTCCCACATCTAACATGTGATAAAGCATTAATAATTGACTCTCTAAAAGATCACATGCAAGAAGAGGTAGATCTAAAAGACATGTTTGGAGAAATTGAAAAAGGTGAAGTACATGAAGATGATGGTAACGATGAAGAAGTCCTAACAGTGAATCCCTAAGAACCATCTCTAGGATCAGACAAATAAGTCACTCTTGAGAACAATCAAAATCAATATGAGGAAAAAGTAGATAAAGGAGAGGAGATTGGTTAAGAAAAAGAGAGGAAAGTTACCCCTCCAAGAGAAGAGCAACAAATAAATAGACTACATATTCCTCTAAACACATGAATAAACCTCCTCCTCCTCCTCCTCCTTCGTCTTCTTGGAAAGCTCAGTGTTTGTCATCTTTGGAGGCATTTCTAAAGCCTCTTCCTCAAATTCATCAAACTCTTCCTCAGACATAAACCCTTTTTCTTCTCCCAAAGGTATCTTTTGTTCTCTGATACCACTCAATGTAGAGGCAAGTGGAGTGGAAACAAAGAAGGTCTTCAAAAACTTTACAATAGCAAGGATCAAACAAATGACTCTAGGAACCCCTAAATGCACCATGCGGCTCAAATTGAAAAAATGAATGATCAAGACCTATCCACTGCCTCTAATCCCTTGAATAAACTTTAAACATCATCCCACACTTCTTCTAATGGGTTACAATCCACTGGTGTGGTTCAAACACCACAACCCACTCTAAAACTTAAATTGGACTAGTAGACCTAGCAGTCCTATTCTCACTATTTTTTGGACTTTTTCCCCCATACTTCCCAAAATAGTTCAAAAATTAAAGGTGGATTCAATACCCTTTTTGACCCCTTAAACATATCTCAGACTTAGGCATGGTGTTTTTGGACCATCACCCCCAAAAAGTGTTGTTCCACTTTCTTCCCTAGACCTAATTGGTCACTTTTCCAAAGGAACCCTATCCTAGACTCAACACCCAACCTTTCCAATTTTCACAAAGTTTTTTTATGGTTCCAATTAGAGGAATATGCCTTAAATTAGACTCCACAGACTCTCTATACCAAAAGCCTCAAATTGCTCCTTCTAAGCCCTTAAAACTAGGGCTTTCTCAGTGACGCCCTTCCATGCACTTTCTCAACCAAATAATGGTGGATTCACCTTCCCCTTGACATAAGGCAACACATTCCAACATAAAACATAGCCCTCCAACGACTAGAATTGTTTCTGCTACACCCTTGCATTGATTTTAGTGTTCTTTCAACACCCCAACATGGTGATCACCAAATTTCCTTCACTTATCTGCACATTTACTTGTTAGAAAATAATTATACATGTTATATTAATTTCATTCCATGAGGATCATAAGTTTTCATTCATGGAATGGCATTTAATCCATAAAACACTCAAAACAGTCACCAAAACAATACAATTCCCTATGACTGTTAGCAATGCATCGAATAATCAGAATAAGGATGAAATCTCAGAACATGTATAATTCTTCTAGGAATGTTTATTAGTATTCCTCAAACATAATAAATGGATTTGCAATGAAAACAATTCAGACTACCATGAAAATTTGCAAAACTCGGTGATTTTATTTCATTTCTAAATACAATCCGTACAATAGCATCCTTCTTCGTATTGTCCATCCATATGCTTCATCCAAGATATATATGATGTTTTACAACTTCTCCAAATTGATTCCAATCGGTTGGAATGCATTATCTTTCTAAAATAACCATTAACCATGTTTTCCCTCCTAATTGGCACTAGCCGTTAGGATTTGAAAATTTGAATTTTATACTATTCTTAATTATTTTTTTGGCTTCTTAACTTATCAAACGTGTGTCTAACTTCCACCTAGGATCTATTAATCCTATATAGGACCCCCTTAACTATTTAGATCCCATTTAGGCACTACTACCCCCCCCCCCCCTAAAAGTAATTTGGTCCTAGGGTCCCCTTAGGAATTTTCATCTTTACATTAAATTGGTCATTACAAATGACCATGATTGGCCTGAAAACATTCCAATTAACCTTGATAGATGTTCTGGAGTCTCTCTTCATTTCTTTGGCATGCCCATTTGCCTGATGGGGACTTGATCTCATTGGTATGATCAATCCCTCTTCTTCAATAGGGCATAGGTACATTTTAACTGCAATAAATTATTGTACAAGATGGATGGAAGAATTTCCATTCAAAGACTACACCATTGAGGTCATTGCATGATTCCTAGAATATTTTATTGCAACTAGGTTTGGGATGCCCTTTTTATTGGTATATTATAACAACCCCTCTTTCTCTTTAGCATTCAAAAACTAGGTAATTCTCAAGTTTGCATCCAATGATTACCCATAGGGTAATGAAGTGGTTGTCCATGAATAAGAATTCAAACAAGGTCATAAAATGCTTACTTGGAAAAAATCCTAACAAATGGCTTGTCCAATTGGAATATGCCATGTGGATTGATACGATTAGAGTAAAGAACTCACTAGGGACTTCCCTATACAAACGTGTTTATGGGTTAGAGCCAATTTTCTATATGAACCTTAATATCCTTGTCCTCAAATTTATGTCAGGGTATACCAAGGGTGAAGACAGAGTTCGGTCCAGTCTCATGAACCTTCTTGAGCTCAAAGAAAAAATGACCGGTGCCCTAGAACACATGTCAAAACATCAGGTTGTTGTCAAGTGTTGGTTTGAAAAAAGAGCCAAGGTTATAACTTTTAGAATTTTGGATCTTGTCCTGATGTGGGACAAACATAAATAAAATAATGATAACCACACCAAATTTGAGAGATTGTGGACTGACCCATATGAAATTGAAAATATCCTTGGTAACAACACCTTCAAGATCAATACTTTAGATGGAGAGTTTGTCCCATCGTCTGTTAATGGGAAATTTATGAAACATTATTTTGGGTCTTAAGTGAATGGATTAAACTCTCTTGTATTACAGTGGTTAGTTGTTTTTTCCTTGTTTTGTTGGTATATTTGTATGTTTTTTTCTCGCTTTAGATTTTTTACTCCAAGGGTGAGTGAGTTTTTGTCTAGGCTTTCTCCCCATCTTGTGAAGCCTACATTTAAGTTCCCGATGAAAGGAAAATGTAATTATTAGTGAAGGTAATATGAAAATTGTCTCTTGTTAGAGGTGTTGTCTAAGGCATCTAGAAGAAGAGTGCTTTCCCCATGGCATCCTTGGATTAATCTCTATGGTAACTTCCAAAATTTATAAACACACTTAATTCATGAAATATAAGGAAAAATAATTTTGGGTAGGCTTAAGACAACACTATCAGGAAGCATATCTGTAGAAGTAACTAATAGTGGTTTTTGACCCCTTATAAGTGTGATAATTTCTGGAGAGAGAGAGAGAGAGAGAGAGAGAGAGAGAGAGAGAGAGAGAGAGAGAGAGAGAGAGAGTTATATAANGAGAGAGAGAGAGAGAGAGAGAGAGAGAGAGAGAGAGAGAGAGTATTATATAACCAAAGAAAGGGGTGATTCTAGTAACCTCTAATGAGGCTATGGACACCTGATTGATAGTGGAGCAAGGCTAAGAGAAAACCAAAGGTAACTTTTTTGGGACTATGGACACCTAAATACCAACACACCTATGCCTAGGGAGCTTCAAATGATATTTCTAAATACACAAGTTTTGAATTGGATCACCTAAGATGGTATCAAACAAACATTTAAGGGGATGAATACACTTTGCACAAATAGGAAAATTACGTAATGGAGACTAAAATAAATGCATGTGTGTTGAGTTATCAATATTCCAGTGTCATGGATGAGTCTGTCAACCTAAAGTTGGTTTGAGTAGTGCTTGCTAATGAAGAAATGATTTGGTCATTTATTTCTTTCATCAGTGTTATTTCTTGTGCCTCACAACTCAAACCCAACTTGATCAGTTGACCAAGTAAGGACCCCTCCCTTTTTTTCTTCTTCCTACATTTTTTCCTTGTGTTTTACATTTTTTTTGTTTTTCAGGTTTTCATAATTTAGGGGATCGAGGGAACTAAAAAATTATCTAAGCTTTAAATCCTAAAAAGTTCCTTGCCCTTTTGTTCTTTATTGTCAATTTTTTGGATGTTAGAGGACCTGGAATGTCATGATAGCATGACACTCCCAAAACTCCAACCCCCCCCCGCATGTTGTCTATCTCCTATATTGGGGATTGGAATTTCAGCGGTTTGAGTTGTCATGGTGACATGATCACCCTCGACCCCAAAGGTTTGATACCCCAAAGGGATGCTGACCAAGCATTAACCATAGTTGGGTGATGCTTTGCTTGCGTCACTTTACCCCAACACCTATTTATATGAGCTTTTGACACTCATTTACACATAGCTTTTGGATGATTAGAGCGGTTTTAGATCAAGCAAGAATGTTTTGTGCCCTAGTGTTTGCAATTGAAGTTGTAGTGTGAGCGTTTAGGTCTGCATGTGTCGGTCTTTGCTTTGGAACCCTTGATTAGTTGTGATCTTCACCTGTTCTAGGTAGGGCTTTTTTTCATGTGATTGGTTTAGGCCTTGTTTTCTTGTTCATTTTCTTTTCTCATTGGTGTGTTTGTTATTTTTAGTTGTTTAGGGTTTGTGTTGTTTTATTATTATTTTCACTTTCCTTTTTGTAGATTAAGGTTTTGATGTGGCATTCCTTCTATTTAGTTTAGGGTTTCTTGGTGCCTTGTTTATTAGGGTTTAGGATTTTCTATTTTTCAGTTCCAATAAGCATTATAATATGCATGAGTAGAGCCAAGTTTAAACCCATTGAAGCAGCTCAACTCCCTTAGGGCCATGAATGACTCCAAAAATTAGGCTTTAAAACATTTTTATAGGAGAAGGAAACAGGGCAAACCCAAAATAGACGTAAGTGTCTTAGCAGTCTATTTTCCCAAAGTATTAGATATCTCTGATCCTTGAAAGACCTTGGTCTTTCAATGATCATGGATTCAAAGGTCCCGTAACTTCAAGACCTCAAAACCTTGATATGCGACTCCTTAGGGCTTATGATTTAACATGTTGGAGATGTTGGCATTGCCGACACACGAAAAGGATTGGGGATGCCATCATTCTTGGCCCCCAACAAGTGTGTAACCCATTCTATCGAACTTTAAAATAAATTTTGGGGATGCTTCCATCCCCAAAACCTAAAAGGGATCAGGGATGGAAACACCCCTAATCCATGAAGTGGACAATTGACCAAGTAAAGGGTTTCATACTTAGTGTTGGGGATGTCCATATCCCTAACAACTGAAAGGGAAGAATGAGTAGGATATCCCCAAAACCCCCAATGTATTTTTTTCTTTAAAAATTCACACTCAATTAGGTCTAAGGGGTAAAAAAAATGAGCTCTTATGTAATGATGATGATGCATTTAGGTGGTTTTCTTTCTATTCTTAGTTAGTTAGTTCAATAAGGCTCTTGAATGGTTTATCAACTCTTGATTGTTGTTCAGAAAGAGATATGAAAAAAGTGACCCCAATGAAGTACAAGTTTCAGGGTTACATGAAGACGTCCAAGTTGGACACTGGCCACCAAGAGAACACTGACACAGATCTTGACCATGTAGACCTAAATTAATTCAGGACCAGGATGACCAAGCCAAAAGGGAGTTCAATTCAGGCCACATCCTTAGTATACTCAAGTTTTATATAAGCAACAACTATCCCAATTTCAGTGCAATTCTTAAACTCAGTGATGTACTATGGTGAGAATTATGATGTAGGATAGAGGAAAGTCTCTCGAAAAGAAAAAGTAATTCTAGATGCCTCTCCTAACAATGTGGAACAAGTATTCCACATCACTACATATGTCTCCTATGCCAAGGTGACAAGGAATTTTGGAGAAAGTTACTATAGTAGGGACCAAGATTTTGATTTGTTCATCAGTGAGAAGCTCCTAGAAAGACTGAAAAGGGTCACCAACTTGACAAAATGAACCTACATATAGCATACCTTAGGGGAGATATTTAGAACTATGTAACTCTCTTAAGTAGGGTGTTTGGGATCCTACAAAACAAATAATTAGAAACCTAGATGGTCCTTTTAATCAAAAACATTCATGACAGGAAGGAGAAAATAGAATGGGGAAGATCATCATTGATAACTTGCATGAGTAGCTATTGGCCATCAAGACAAATCCCATATTCTATATGAATTTCTATCTATTCTACCTATTGGCAGCATAAGAAACCTTTTGAGGTGTGAAGAGGGTTTGGCCTCTCACTAATTCTAAACTTGAGTTATACCCATGACCCTCAACCAACCCTTGAAAGAGGCATATATGAGGCTAACTACATAGTGGTCAATGATGTATTCATTTTTGCAGTGATCCAATTCATGGAAGTTTGATAACCATTACATTCAGTTCCAAACTTACACTTACCTTAGGGTAGAAAGTTGTACTATTCAACCCTCCAAGATCCCAATGTATCCTTCAGATAAGATTATAGTAGTGGAGTTGTGTAGACAAGTTGCATATGAACATAGGCTCATTCTAGATAATCACAAAACATGTATTTAGTTCCCTATTAGGATTGGAGCCTATAGTTTCCAAGACATGAAGGTGGAAAAGACAATAGGGTTGGTGTGGAAAAAACACCCATTTGATGAAATCAAAATCATACGGGATATATTTGATCCAATTAGAACCTTTAGTCATGTGATGGGTAACCTTTTCAAACATGTTCCTCACCTCCAAGATCATTGGGACAATTGTGTTGATGACTGTGAAGTCTAGGTCTGAGATTACTATAAAATAGATTTGGACTTGGCATGTGATGCTGCCTTGTTGTACATATCAGAGGATCATAGGGCCAAAAATATTGATGATAGGATGCATCCCCTCTACAAAAAGAATAGGGTCTTTGATAGACCAATCTTCAATTCCAACATCCATGAAAATGAATAGGATGATATGGACTTCAAGGCTTGACATGTCCTCAAATGCACCAAGGATAGGTTGTCTCGTCCTTTCAAATTAGAGCCAGTGTCCTTGGTAGAAGGAATGGAGAAAGTACCTAAAGAAAAGCCAAGCTCTTCTAAGAGATGGAAAACTCCTCCATAGAAGTAGGATCCATCCACTCATCCTATAAAACATACAAGGGTTGTAATGGAACAAGTGCCCATTAGGATCAACACAAAACATAAAGAAGGGAGAAGAAGAAAGATGCTACTTCAACTTCTAGTCTTACTTCCCATGCCATTGCCACTACTTCTAATCTTGCTACAAACATTGCTTCCATATTTTCTACAACCATTCCCACACTTACTACTACTTCTATGGTCACCACAAATGATCCCTCCTTTCCTAGGAAAACAAGAGTTCCTCCTATTAGGATCAGCGTAAAGAAGAATAAGCATCTCTTGAAGAAGTTTATTCTTCTTTATTCTTGAGAAGAATAAATAAAGAAGCTACTCTTGAGAACATCCAAAGAAGAATAAAGAAGAATAAACAAAGAAGCTACTCTTGAGAACGTATAAAATCAACAGGAGGAAGAAGCATATAAAGGAGAGGAGGTTGGTCAAGAACAATAGAGTGAAGTCACCCCTCTGAGACAAGAGCAATATCAAGAGACTCCCTCTTCATTTGCACATATGAATACACCTCCTAGCCAACAAGCTACCCTACCAAGGAAGGAAGAAGAAATGATAGGGTAGGGGGATCTTTTTAGGATAAAAACCTATAGGTCACTTACATCCAAAACTACTCCCACATGGTTATCATATGTGGTGCATAAAAGGAAGCACACATAAGGAGATAGAGGTCCAAGACCTCTCAATTTTGGGAAAATCTTTTGCTAAAGAAGAGCCAAAAAGGAAAGATCACATGATTTCTCACATAACAACAAATTGTAGGGGGCACTAGAAGACCCATATAGTAGTTCCTTCAGTTGAAAAAGTGGAAGAGGAAATGACGAAGTAGGATTAACAGATACATGAAATTAATATCAGAGTTCCAACAAGGGAGGATGAGAAAACATTGTTGCATCATGTTGTTACAATTGTTTTCAAAAGGATTCAAAATGATGAATATGCCCAAGTTGATCCTTTTGATCCTTCTTCTAGCTTACAACAACTTTAGAGGCTAGGGTCAATTTTCCAAAGTAGACCCATTTTTGTCAACTTGTGTAGAGTGACACAAAGATATAGAGGAAACTAGAGAGGAAATACTAAGAGAAGTATTAAGGCTTTATCACTCTATGGTGAAGAAATTGTAGATTTTGAAAGGTATGGACACTAAGGAGGATGCTACATGCATAGGTGAGACCAGGCCTATGTGAGAGGATTACATCCCCATTTTGCAGATCATGAAGAAGACAACTCTAGATAAGCTGCTAACAACCTCCATTTTTGAGCCAGAAGATATAAATGTGCCCTCGGAGTGGTCAAGGGTGATAAAATTGATTGCAAAAGGAGTACATGAAAAAGAGGAATAATATTTGGTAATAGGACAATCTATCAATGTGCTGATGCATCATGTAGAGGATTTATAAAAGCACTCACCTACACATTTTGTCGATCAAAAGATCAAGATGAAATGGGAGATAAAGATGAGATCATGTACAGTTAAAATACATGAAGACTAGACATCAATGAGCTCAATGCAACTGTCACCACCTTCAATGTCGCCTTACTAGAGCTTGTGGCACATCTCTAAATTGATAGGGAATAATTTTGTATTATTTTTGTAGGTATTTTGAAGATTTCCTAGCCGACAAATCCAAAATTGCAGATATTAAATATAGTCCCATTTTGCTAAGTTTTTTGGTATTTTCAGGCATTAGATCTCCATCCAAATTGATGCTAACTTGTCTATAGATCCCACCAAGGGTCTAGTTGATGGAGAACTATATTTTTTTTAGGTAAAAACTCAAGAAAATCCTTGAAAATGTATTTTTGGGCAAGCTACACTTCCATGCCCAAACTAGAGTTTATTCCCAAAATTCTAGGGCATGTTTTGGATTGAATGAGGCCACATTCTTATTGTTAATGTCATAGAGGAGCTATCTAACGATTCTTTGATAGTTTAGGAGTAGTTTTAGCTAATCAATTGTTGTTTTCAATTTATTTTGCCCCCAAATAATCCCCCAAAACCATAGTTAAAGGTTTGACAATTGTAATAATAAAAACTATTTAAACTTCATAATTTTTTATAATAAGGATTGAGAATTCTTTATTTGAATTTTATGTAGAATCGATGTTGCAATCTTAGTGTGCAAGTTGTTACCCTTTGCGAATTTGAATGAAAATTTCAGATTCAAGAACCATTTGTGGTGTTCATAAGTTTTGTTCAATCATTGAAATTAGTTGGTGTTGATCATTGAATACTTGCATATTGTGCTAGATAAAATGGGTGGATAATTTTAATTTGTGCGTAGAGGAGAAATTTGTCTTGCATATGCATGTGGGTATGGCTTTGCAATTTTGATGAGTTTTGAGAAATCTTGTGTTGTTTAAATTTCCTTTGATGATAACATAGTGTTATTATAAATTGTTGGTTTCATGATTTATAATTTCATAGTTTTATGATTCAATATAATCTTTTGTATACAACAAATTTGTATTTGAATGATCGTTGTCTGTAATAGCTGTTTAATTTGCTTCCAATTTCTTGCAACCTTACCATCTTTTGCATTTTCTTTACAATTTGTTGTTAGATTAGTGAGTAGCTTAGTTTCAAATCGATTACTATTTTGCAGATCTTACTTGCAAATATTATATCTCTGCGAACCACAAAAAATCAAACTAAAATAGTGAGTAAAAACACCAAATTGATAAGTCTAACAATTGTATTTTCAAACCAGCAAAGACCCACCTTGTGAACCTTCACATAATCTTCATTGACATATCTAACGTGGTTGTGACCCAGTTTCCCAAAACCTTGGGAGTGATTAATTGTACTCTTGCAAGAGAGGGATCTTGATCTTGTTGTCCTTTCCATTGTATCATGTTAACTTCGTGGTCAACAGTTACTATGAAGTAATTCGTATTCTTGTGTATTTTTTCTAGGGTTGATTGCAATGAGGAGCTTTATGATGTCTACTACATTCTTTAGATGTGTCTTAGTGGTAATTTGGTGATTTAAATAATTGAGCAAGTTGATGAATGAGTAATTATCTAATGTTGTTTTAAAATTTGAGGTTGGAAGGCTATATTTTGTGTTGTTTATTACTCATTTATGCTAAATACTACTTTATTTTCTTTTTTCCTATGTTTCAATTGTCATCTTTTATGAATTCTTGGACAAACACAGAGAAAGAAAATTTAAGTGTTCAAACTGCTACATAGCTTGGAGATTTCAAAGAATCTCTCAAGAATTTGAGATTACCTAAATGTTAGGTTTTCTTGGGATATTTTGGTATGAAAGAGAAGGAATGGAAGGAAATGGTGGCACTAAGTACAATGAGGGTAAAGCTTTGTGTTGGTTGTAATTTCATCATTTCATGGCCTTGTAAGTTTCACTTGGCATGTCTTGTGTTCTCTTTTGATTGTGTTGTCAACTCAAGCATTCAACGTATTTCTAGCTTGTTAATGTGGAACTTAGATTTTTGAGATGATATTATTTTATCGAAATGAATTATGTAGTTATATTTGATATGATTAAGTATTTGATTTGATGTTGGGGTTCTTTGGTCCATGATTTCCTTTAATTTCAATTAGAAATCAAGAATTAAACAAACAAAGCTATTGTTAGCTATTTAGTGTACCAAATAACATTATGAATAGAAGAATTAAAATGTTGTTGTAAATAGATATGGACTAAAATGAATTAAAAAAAAAATACAAACAAAATATTTATCCCCAAAAATCCCAATAAGTGAGGAATCTAGTAATTAATGGAAAATATTCTACAACCAAAATGTATTGCCTAAATAAACAAACAATAACACAAACAAAATTAAATCCTACCAAGTATGTTCATTCAGTTTTAGCTTCTTCACCTTCTTATTGCTACAACAACTTCAATCATCCTAATCTCCATTGTATTGGATTGTCAACATCTTCTTATTGAGTAAAGGAAGACTCCAAAAGTGTGTCAAAAGTTTTCTCGCATGGAATTCAAAGAGACAAGATCAACTAAATTTCTTGGCATTGTTTTTTCACAAATTGGGACAAAAGCACCTATTTCAGTAGGTAATCATTTTATTTTCATCACATCACATTGTTTTTGTTGGCACAATATGCCCTATTTCCTTGGAAATAAATAAAAATCTCTTTCTTTTATCTTTTTTTTTTAAATTCTTGAGTTAATTCTTGATAATCACTTGTTATGGTTGCTTTTTTAAAAAGTTCTAATGATGGAAATGTTGTGTTCATTTCCTATATTTGTTTTCTTTAAGCCTTAATTGCACCATCTTGTGAAGATGGAAAGCCTAAGTGATCTTTAACCAAAACATTCCTATTATTGTACCATTTTAGATCTAAAATTTAAATTACTTAATTAAATTCTTTTTTTTAAAATAAAATTTGAATTACATTTATTTCTTGTGCGCCATTGTTTTATTCTACCCTGGGCCCAAAACATTTTGTTTCTTAACAGATTAGAAAGAATATAAATATTTTTTTTATGAATAGGTAAATCAGATTCTATTAAATAATAGTTAAAGTAAACATATTCACAGATCAAGAAGAATGAATATTAGTGTTTAAATCCAAACACAAACTTGAGCATAATTAAAAATCAAACCTATGCTGATTTGCAATGTATTCCCTCCCTTACCATCTGTCTACCAAGCCCAGACCCGTATAACAGACCAGCACACTTAAGTGAAAAAATGTTTAACAAGAAATGTCAAGTTAGCCTGTAGTATCAGAAATTTAAGCCCATGTGGGGTCTACAGACTTTCTCTGCCATGTATTATCTCCTGCGTTGTGTTCCATGTCGTAAAGTTTGATTACTTTCCCTCATGTGAGATCTTTCGATCATATCTCAGACCATCTGATTTAAACTAGCAATTGCACCTTAGGGTGCAATGTGTACGCCGAAGAGATATTGAAGTTGAATTAGAGGTATAAAATTGGTCTATTGTTTTGCATATATTTGTGCAACTAATAAGGTTATGTGGAAAATTTAATCATGTTCCATTGCCACTAACCATAATCCTAATCTTACAACGCTTAATCCTAACCCTAATCAAAATCCTAACTCTAACCCTAGTAGTAACCATGACGTAAACCCTTACCCTAAACATAATTCTTACTCTAAAACCTATTGACAACCCTAACCCCAACCTTAACGATAACCCTAAGCCTAAGCGTAAACAAGATTATAACACAAACTCTAAACCCAGTCGTAATCGTAATCATGACATACCATAATTACATGCACGATATAAATCTTAAACCTAACTATAATTGTAATAGTAAACCTTGATCATATCCTTGATGATAATGTAAAAATGATGTAAACCTTAACTCTAACAGTGATCCTAACTATAACCATTAACCATAATGTAAACCATCTTGAGATTAAAAAAAATTTGTTAAATCTTTAATCATTAAAAGATATTTTTGAGATGTTTAGTTGAATGGTATAATAAATGTATGTGATAAAATAAACTTATAAGTAAGATAAACACATTAATTTTTAAAAATGAACTTATAAAAACCCTACTTTTAAATTACAATTATTTCTATCACACACTAATAATTTATTTTTAAAATATCATACATTGTTTTAAATTGTGATATATTCTATTAAATATTCTTGAATTTGAGTTATTAAATTTGACTTAAAAAAACCATGCAATTAGAAATAAATAATATATTAATACTATTGGAATATTTTAAGAAAAATAAAAATGAAAATGAAAGTAATTTTTCTTTAAAATTAAATAGTGAGGATGAAACCAACTAGTGTCATCATTAAATTAAATCATCCACTATTATATTTTACTTTTAGTGTTGTTTGTTTACTTGTGACTATTAAATTTACTATTTTACCTTAATTGTTTAGTATTCTAATTGTTCATAGATATTTTTTGATGGGGATAACAATATACATAAGACAAATCAAAGCTACTTAAAAATTATATCTTTTGTCAAAAAATTTTATTTTTATTTTTACTTTGTTAATTGTAAATTTTCGTAATCCACTTTTTAAAATATAAATAAACATAAATATATTCATATTAAAATATATTTTTAAATTATATAAAAAAATTAAATATATGATAATGAATTAAATATTTATATAATTTATATAAAATAAATATAAAATTTCTATTTATTTTGAAAGCACATTTTAATAATAATTCATAATACATAAAATTTTTAAAAATATTATGTATAAAAATAAATTTAAATATTAAAAACATTTTTTAAATATAAATTTTATAACTTATATTAAAATATTTTTAAAATCTGTAATAATGAGTAAATATTTTTTCCCTATTGGTGTTTCCCATTTACACTAAAACCAATCTCAATTTAAATTGTAATATTTTGGTGGTCAGGTGCTGGCACTGTTAGCTACGGTAAAGATACCATTTTGTGCGCTTTAAAAATGCCATACAAAAACGGTGTAAAATATTGGGGAAAAAAAAGTAAGCTAAAAAAATAGAGTTAAAAATGCCATACAAAAATGGTGTAAAATATTGCGAGAAAAAACAGTAAGCTAAAAAAAATGGAGGGAAATGATCAACGATGTAAAAGATTTCAATCGTCTTGCACGGCTATGGAACACTATGAACCGTAGATATTAAAAGCTAAGTTTTTTCCTCAGAAAAGGAACGCCTTCGGCGTAATAAACACGAGAGGTTCACGAGTTCTATGGATCTTAAACATTTGCTCAACTTGAATGTAGTTTACATACAGTGAAACAGGGTTCCTCGGGGATTAAAATTTGTGTGACCTAGCCATTAGATTTAATGATTATAGACTGTTGTAAACACATATTAATCTAGTCCTTTGAGCTTTATTGTCATGGTTAAATTGGTAAAAAATGGGCTATGTGCATGCCAAAATCATGGGTTTGTTTAAACTGGAATCAACATGAATTGATTTGTGCTCAAACTGCACGTTTAGCTAGCTGGAGTGGACCTAAAAGTCGTTATTAAAGTCTGATCCATGCATTATTCATGACCTCTGAAGATTATTTTTTGCTTTTGGAAATCAGGTTGACAATAGATTTGAAAGACTTTGATTCAGTTGTTTGGTTTTGTATAAGAGAAGTTAACACTACTCAATTGTTCTTTTGCTTGCAGATTCAAACGTTATAGACGAAGGAATGAGGCGGGCGAATACAATTTCGAGGCTTGGGGCAATCTGTCCAAAGAGAAGAAGGATACTGAGACATGATACTAGAAATGAAACCTTGCCAAGCATAGGGTTGAGTGCTACATCTATAAAAGAGGTTAAAGACAAAGGAGATCTTTCATTGGTTAGAGACATGTTCCTTATTGCAAGAGATTAAGCGAGGCTACTTGTATGGAAGGGTATACATGCCAAAATCAGTAAATTTCTGATGTTATAAAGGTAGCGTGCAATTTATAACTATTATGTATTAGTATGAGGAAACTATTGAATTTTGGCTTAAACAACACTCTATCTTTTGACTTGTTTAGGCGATTCTTCTAAAATCACACGAATATTTGGATCTTATTGGACAAGCCAGTGTGATTTTAAACTAGCATACCGAACTTTTACATATTGTCATCTCAAAAAGAAGGTGAATGCTGGCTTAGAAAAACATGGAAAATATGAAATTTAACTCTAAATTAACTGACTTTAATATAAAACTTCTCAAATCAATTTTTATGGTATTTATCACAATAACATTCATATCAAATTTAAAATTAAATAATATTAACTAATGTTTTTATATTTTTATTTTTTTTCTATTGTTATAAGTTGTAAACATACAAAAAGCTACCAGAAGGTCCACGGTGTATCACAGTTTGGCATTACTGCATTTACAAAAAACACGAGTCTATGAAGTCCCTCTCAAATGATCAGCTTTTTAATTACATAATAAGAGCTCAAAATCAATGCATAGTTCTATGACCAAAACAAACATGGACTGAGGATGTATCAGCTGAAGCCACTAAAATAGATAGTACCACCCCTTATTTTAGTACCACCCCTTCTCTGCAGGCTCAGGGATGCCAACAATTGGAGCATCAAAAGCTCCAGCAGTATGAGCAGGAACATCTGTCGGAACAGTGCTGGGTACAGTAGCAGGAGCATGAACAGTGGTCACGGGAGGAGTTGCTGCAGAGGACATATCAGAAGGGCCAGCAACAGAGGAATCGGCAGTGTTATGTCTTGCTTTATTTTTGCTCTCCCTAATCTGCTGAAGGAACTCTCTCAATGTGATGTCGAACTCATCTCTGCCAACCTTTGTCAAGGTGGTTTTATAGCCATGTGCCACTTCATCTTTGTTCACCTCTGCTTTACTATCTCGTAGCAGCTTCAAGAACTTGTCTTCTTTCAGCTTCAGGATAGCAGTCACCTGCAAGGAGATGTTATAATAAATGAGTCTCCAGAGAGACTTAGTGAGACGCCTAGCCCTACTACTGAAAATGTCATCATTCCTAAACTTCCAAATTTGCCATAATACATATACAGAAAATATAGACCAAAAATAATTGCTGCCTTTATTGAGACAAAAAATTTCCAGTTAAAACATTAAGGAAATTGAAATTGCTATTAACAGTGAGACCAAAGATACCCCAAACTTCTTTGGCAAAACAACAGTCAAAGAAGATATGGTTGACCGATTCATAACATCTGCAGAAGGAGCATATATTCAGTTCCCCATTGGGCTTCTTGACAGGTAACCTTTGGAGAAAGACGCGCCACATGAAACAAGCCAGCTTGGGTTCAATGGGAGAGTGCCAGAGATGCATAAGGTGTTTAGACCAGGTTAGGGGGGTCCAGGTTCAAGTTCCATGTGCCATTGAGGTGATCAAAGATATCATTGGAGTCACAGAGCAGTCCGTATATAAGTTTTGCTTTAGTCAGAGGAAATGGGGTACCATCAGACCATCTGAGGAGGTCAATCCTAGCAGTCTCCCCACTGCACTGTCTAGGAAGGTTCAAGGTTCTACAGGCATCTCTCAACAGGGTATAGGTTCTCCAGTGAGTAAGGGGAAGATCATATTTTTGGATCAGCTCTTGCCAAGAAATCAATTTACCATCCTGAATAATGTCAGAGAAGCATTTGATGCCTTTATTGGCCCACTTTTTTGCAGAGCATCCCTGCAAGAGAGCAAGTGGTTTGTTATCATGAAGCAAGTTCCACCAAATGGACTTTTCTCCACATATCCTGTTGCTGTCGTCAAAGACATTATTATTGGAAACCAAGTGCCTGACATAGTTCCAACTTCTCCAAATAGCCTTAAATACATTAGATCCTACAACATTGAGAGTTCCATTTTACCAGCCAATAGATCATTAATATGTAGATTCTTCCAGGACTTGGCCTTAACTGGAGTGACTCTAGCAATATTATGCCTGATCAGGATCTTCCAAGGTTCCTCTCCCTGAGAGGCCTTAGCAATCCATTTAATTGCCAGAGAGATACCCTGGATTCTCATATCTTTTAATCCCAAACCTCCTGCCTCTTTGCTCATAGAAAACCACTGCCACCTAACAGCATGCCTTTTTTTATTGCCCTTTCCATCTGACCACAAGAAGTCTCTAATCTTCTTTTGAATATAGTTGACTTGAGACTGATTGAACAGTCATGCTGAGGCATAATAAATGGTATAAGAACAGAGTATCTTTTGGCAGATTTGAAATCTACCTGCCAGTGAGAGGTACTGATTATTCCATTTGTCTTACTTTTTGTCAATCTTCCCTTTGACCCACTCCCACGTCTCTTTCAGATTGGGGTTAACAGAGAATGGGATCCCTAGATATCTTACAATATGGCTAGGCCCCCCATGCCAAAGAGAACTGGTTACACCATGCAGGGGGGTGTCATCCCATCCTAAAATAATGGATTTGGGGAGGGAGACTTTGCTCCTAGAGGCAAAGCAAAAGATATCAAGCTTCTTCATAAGGTTGTGAACATTCTGCTCAAACATTTCAATGATTATTACTGTATCATCAGCAAATTGTACATTAGAGAGTTCCTCATTTTTAGGAAGTTTTATACCTTTGACCTTAGGGGACACTGAATTATCCTTCAGTAAGTAGTAGAGAGCATTTGTTGCAAGCACAAATAAGGCAGGTGCCAGAGGGCATCCTTGCTCTATAGACCTGGAGAGCTCAAACTGAGGGGACTTCATGCCATTTATTTCTACTAATGTTGTTGCCCCATTCATTAGTGTCATGACCATTTGGCATAAGAGAGGAGGGAAGCCCAAGTTGTCAAGCATCGTGTAGATGAAGTTCCATTCAACCCTATCGTAAGCTTTCTCATAGTCCAAGAGAATCATACATGCCTTCTGTCCTGAATCCTTAGCCCACTCAAGTACCTCCCAGCAAGTAACAAGGTTCTCCAAAATATACCTCCCCTTCACAAAACCCGTCTGGGTTTGACTAATAACATGAGGCAGGATTTTTTCAACTCTTATGGCTAGTAATTTAGCAAGTATCTTGTATGATGTATTCAACAGTGTGATAGGCCTCCAGTTTTTTGTAAGGGTACTATCCCCATCTTTAGGAATCAGCTTAATAAGACCTGTGTTTATATCTGATCCCAGAGACTTTTGGCCGATGGCTTCAGTGTATATTGAGAGAAGTTCCTCTCCAATCCATTCTATGTTGTTCTTATAAAATTCAACAGGAAGACCATCAGGCCCAGGGGCCTTGTCACAGCTCATGTTGAGGATAGCATTCTTGATTTCATCAACAGAGATGGGTTTACTAAGGAGGTTTGCATCCTCCACTGAAACTTTCTTAGGGATGATCTGCCTGATTTTGCCTCTGCCTTCCTCCATGACATCCCCCCTATCCTCAGAAGAAAAAAGGTTGGAGTAGAAGGATGCAAAAGCTACGAGAATGTCTTCTTGGGAGTTAATGGTGTTACCATTCTCACAAATACACTCAATTCTAACCTTGGCATCCTTAGATTTAAGTACTTGGAAGAAGTACTTAGATCCCCTGTCCCCGTGGGTAAGCCAGATGATACTGGCTTTGATCTTTGCACCCTGGATTTTCGTGTTTTGTAACCTTCTAAGAGCATCTCTAGAATGTGTTAAGGATCCCAGGGCATCCTGATTAGATGGATCAGTCTGAAGTCTATCCTCTGCCTGACAAAGTTGATCATGCAACTCAACCTCTTTCCTCCTATAATCCTTGGCTGACTTCCTACCACCCACTTGAAAAAGTGTCTTCCAACTTTGGACATTCTGAGTCCACTTATCAATTGCATTAGGGTGTCTTGTAATACTGTTATTGTACCACCTGATAATATTCACTGCAGATTGGATGCCATCAAGCTTCAAGAGGCTGGTGTTCAGAGGAAAACCATTAATCTTCCTACTTGCATTGGGAGGCCTATCAATCAGAAAGATGGTACATACCACTTGGTGGTGATCAAAGAGAGTGTATGGAATAACAAAGATACCCACATCATTGAGATCTTTTTTGAGACTGAGAATTTCTTTGTTTAAGTAGAACCTATCTATCGGGAATAAATCCTCTTATCCCCTTGCTGAAAGTTGGACCATGTATGCCAGATGCCCTTAAAGTTTGCTTTGTTTCCAGCAAGGGGGTCAAAGATGTTGAGCTTATTAATCATCTTATACCAGTAAAATTTCTCATTCCCTCTCCATTCAAATCTTATTCCTCCAGCTTTATCTTGAGGACTCTCTATCATATTAAAGTCTCCTCCAATGATCCATGGGACATTCCTCAGGTTACACGTCTATCTCCATATATCTATCTTTTCCTTGTGTTCATTAGGGACATAGACATTAGCAACACCAATTTCTGAACCATTATATAGCAGGGTGATCCAAATCAGTCTATTGCAAGGAGAGTGACCCCAGCCAGATATAAAGTTTTTCCTTTTAGGGCCTACTAGAATAGCAGCACCACCCCTTCCTCTCTAATGATTGGTATTAAAAATCTTAGCATCTTTCGAGATGCATTTAAGGTTGATGTCGAGAGTGAAGCCAATGGCCTTAACTTCCTGAAGGAGAAGGCAATCAATATTTTTCTGCATCATAAGGAATCTTTTTACAACATATTTCCTGTCTGAGGACTCTAATCCCCTGACATTCCATGAGGCATACTTCAACTCCATGTAAAACATTATATATCAGTTTCCATGGGAGCTCTAAAGCTCTTAAAGCAGTTGGGGAGTTGCTTCCTGGGGTGTTTGGCAGCTTTCATATTAGTGGCAGGGCCAGGAGGCCTTCCTCTTTTCCTTTTAGCATTATTTTCAGCACCCTCATTGGAACATGATTTGGGTTCCACCTCCTTATTCTCCTTGTTAGATTTAGGCCTTCTCTTCTTCTTATCGGCCTTGAAAACAAACGAATTGGGGTCCTCGTCCTCGGGATGGGTAGGAACAATAACAAGATTGCTGATCTCACCTTCTTCAACACCTTCATCAGCAGCAATCACAGAATGCTTGGCATCTGGTCCACTCTTCTGAGTAGAGATGGTGACAAGTGGGGTATTGACAGCTCCATTGGATAGAGGGTGAACAATCGTAGGGGGAGGAGGCAAGGGTGGGGGGGCAGGAATCACCGTCAAAGAGTAATCATATAACTTGTCTTCACCATCATAAGCTTCCTTAAGGGCATTGAGCCCATCAAGGGATGCCTCTGCATCAACCAAATCATATTTCTTCTCAACCACCACCACTGGGTCGGCCAAACTCAATCCAATAGAGGGGTTAGGACATCGCATGCCATCACCTCCACACAAAGGAGGGGGTGGGTTGCAATCAGCCTTCTGGGGTTGCTGTTGAGGAGGAATAACTGGCTGAGAGTTAACACTGGGCTGGGGGGAATCCCTAGTCTTAGTCTCAGATCTTCTCCTGACTTTATCAAGAGCCAACTGTTGTGCATTGAGAACTCTATGTTTAGGTTTCGGGGCCTGAGGGTTAAGACCGAAGTCAAGAGTAGAGGCATGGGGGAGGTCTTGCAGTTTATCTAGAGGCTACGACAAAGTGCTGGAGGGCTGCTTCTCCTCAAAGTTAAAGGCAGCTTTGAGAGAGTCCAGGGTTTCAATGATCTCAACAGAGGGTTCCAATGCAAGTAGTTTCTTTCCTGGCACAAAGGCTACACATTTATCCACAGGTTTAGAGGGAGCAAGAGCATTGGCTTCTTCAAAGAGAGCATCCGACTTAGTGAAGGGGGGGGGGGGTTCTTTCTCAAAAGGGGGCAGGCTTGTCTCAAGTGGCCCTCTTTTCTACAGAGGGAACACGCATTGAATCTACCCAAGAAGGTAACAGGGCAAGAAATTCCTTTGTCTTGCAGGTCAAAAAAGATTTCCTTTGGAAAATCTAGACCAGGGTTGATATTGATTAGGACTCGAGCATTCGTGTGTGGGAGGAGAGTGTTGGTTTTGTCGACTCTTATAACATTCCCTATCGGCTCCATAGCCCAAGGCAGGAGATTCCACAAGTATGGAGGGACATTGCCAATAGTGAGCCAACAGGGAGAGGAGAGAGCCATAATCTCATCATGGGTAGCATTCAAAGACCAAGGAATGACCCGAAAGTTACAGGAGCCAATCCTCCAAAACTAACGTTTAGCAACTTCTTTCTGACTATTGGGGTTAACAAAGAAGATCAAAAACAACCCTTTCTGAATCATGCAGAAATAAGTAAAAAGAAACCCTAGTTTGTTGCCCCAAACATCGTGGAGCCAGTCATTCAAAACAGCCGTAGAGGGTAACTTAGAAATTTCTTGTGCAGTAAGAGATACAACCGTTTCTTTTAGTTTAATCTTTTCTGCTTCAATGGTAACTGACATTTGAAAGTTTGGCTTAACAACAAGTCCATTAGTAGAGAGGGCCTTACCTCTACCGCCTGTGTTTCTTGGGTTGGAGGCACCGACACTGGATTGGAGGCGCCGACGCTGGATTGGAGGAACTTGGCGCCATCCGGGAGTTTCTAGACATTTTCTACAACTTCCTTAAAAGAGCGCGTCCTCAGTTGCACCAGAGCAGGGTCATGGGAGTTGGAGGCTTGACAACCCTTGTTATGCACACCCTCGACAACCTTCTTCTGTTGTGCAAGATGAAAGCCTAGACCAGGACCTGGAGATTTTGAGCCCATAGGAGGAGCAAATGCAGCTTTTAATGTTTACAACTAATGAGGACGACCTTCCACCCACAAGGAAGGCATCCTCAAGCACTTTGTGTTTGTACAGATGCAGAGCCCTCTTCTTCTCCAAAATGATCTAAATTTTTTTACTATTGTTATTTTTTATTTTATTTATTTATTTTTAATTAATTAATAAATTTATTTATTTTTTAAATTGGTATAAATTTATAATCATTTATTAGTTTATCTTTCATCATCTGTTTTTTCAGGCTCTCTACTTTTTCCATTTCTCTGTTCTTACAAAATCCATCAATAAGTGCATTGTAAGGAATGGCCTTAAGCACAAACCCCTTTCCACAGAGATCATCAAGAAGTTTCAGAGCTTCCAACAAATCACACTTGCATAAGCCATTAATCCGTGTGGTGTAAGTAAAACAATTGGGAACCCGATTCCTCTAGCATTTCATCGAACATAGATTTCGCTTGTTTGATCTCACCATATTTAGAAAAAACCATTGATGAGTGCAGTGTAAGCAATAGTATCTGGCATGAGGCCTCTCTCCAACATTTCATTCTGCAACCAAAGGGCTTTCTTTGATTTCCCCTGTTTGCAATATCCATGGATCAATATGGTGTAAATAATATTATCGGGCAACAGATCATCTTCAGCGATGCCCTTTTTCAATAGCTGCAATGCTTGTTTAGTCCTTCCCTCCTTGCAAAGACTCTGTATGAGTTGTGTAAGTGACCAGATTGGGTACAAATCCTTTTTCCACCATTTCATTCCTTGGAAAGCACAGTTCAACATGACTCGCTCACAAAAGCCATTTTTTTATCATATTTTAAGTAGCAAGATTGATTGTCAAACCCGTTGAGGACATTTGTTTTAGAAGCCTCTTTGCCTCTTGAAACTGCTTTGGTTTACAATACCCAGTGATCAGTGCAATGCAAGTAATAGCATCTGGTTATAAACCCTTCCTATACATCACATTGAGTAGGGTCAAAGCTTCCTTCACATTGCCTTTACTGCAATGTCCTCCAACAAGAGTGCTGAAAGTCACAATATCAGGAACAAAACCATTTGCAACAATTTCAGTAAAATAATCCATTTCCTTCTCAATTTCTCCCCACTTGCTAAGAGAATTAGTCAATATGTTAAAAGCATATCTGCTAGGAGAAATTTCACAGTAGATCATTTCTCTATTGTATTTCCAAGCATGTTCCAAGCAATTTAATTTGACCAACCTGGAAAATATCTTACTACATGATAGAACAGTTGGCAAATATCCATGAATTTTCAGCTGATGAAATGTCTCTAGTGCTTCTTTCACCATACCAGATGACAAGTAGCTCTTGTAAAATAAATAAAAAACAAAGGGAGCAGAATCCCAATCTTTGAATGTTTTTAACAAAGATTTCAATACTTCAAACACAATCAATACTATTTTGAGCCATTTTATGAACATATGGCTCTATATAGTTAAATCTACCTGCTCTGACTAGGGGAAACACAACTTAAGATAGCAAAATGGATAAACTATGCAATAGTATATGGTGTGCACCTAACCTCAAAAATTGTCACTAGGTCAAGAATTAACAACCTACTATGACCTCTATTAAGCTAATAAAATCAACATTGTATGCTAGTAGAATGTGGGTACGCACAAAATGGTTCTCTAAGATGATAATTGCGATTGCTAAAGGTGTTTTCCCTCATTATAACACTAAATCAGAAGTTCATACAATCTATTTCCTATTTCTTTACTGATGAATGATGTTTTTAGTTCGAGTGCATCGTGGATCATTATTGGGTTACATAGTACAAGCATATCATGAGGAATATCAAATTGAAATCACAAAGGAACATGAGCTATGCATACACATACACCACAAATTATGATATCAAACAACTTAACATTCTTAGTTATCCATCCTATACAAAAATTCATATAAAATGAAGAAATGACCATTACAAAAGCTTGTAATGCATTAGAATGAACCTTAGAAACTCCTTAAACTTGCAATCACATGGAAAGGCAAAATGACGAACCACTTTGGAAAACAAGCTAACATATATGGTGATTTGCCGGTTGCCATGCTGCTTCAAGATTTGAAGAGGACTAGTGGTCAATGAGTGAGTTGTGCAAGGTGAGCTTAGATCCCATGAAATCTATTAAATTGGTGGTCCGGAGCTTGCATGGAAATCATTTGCGTTAAAATCGTAACTATCATATCAATGGTAGCATGGCATTCCTTACGCTTTAATTAAAGTTGTATGTGAATTTGCACCCTTATGATGAACAACTTTATGGGCTGAAAAATCCATTGTAGAGTAGTTGTGGCCTTAGATTTGGTCATTAATGGTGCTCTAGGTCGTGCAACAGGTAGCTAGGGGTGTACAGTGCAAGATGTAAGAGTTTCAGGAATCAGGAGTCAAGGATTCCTCTTATGAGGTACCCAAATAAGGACATGTCCGAAGATACAATCCCGAAAGGTGAACACATGAAACACTAAGGATTCAGAGTCATGAGTACCTCTTATGAGGTACCCAAATAAGGACACATTCAGACTCGTATCCCAATCCAAATAATAGAATCTCTTTTTCTTGTTTCTATTATATAAAAATGTGTGCTTATGCTGACATCCAAACCATTCCAATCAAGGTTGAACAAAAGTTTAGGTGAAAAATTCTTTAAATCCTAAACAAAAAATAAAGAAGCTTAAATGTAGACGTGGCTATGGTTTGAAAGAAAATTCCATTTTAACCACATGGAACTAGGTCTTCACTAATTTTTTCCAATGCATCAAACTCATGAAAAATGTCTTCATTTATAGCTCATCATCTAGAAAGCATCCAAATTGATTACTTAAGAGTTAGTAATTATAATGGTCGTCTTGATACCAAGTACTTTCATCACATTCTTCATAATCTTTGTGGTAATCATCCTCTTGGGTTCCTTTTGTTCCAAATCTATAGAAACCACAAATATTTCTATGGCCATGGAATGTTTAGTTCTCTATGGTCACCTACCAACCTTCATCCTCTCACTAATATGAATTTATACAAAACATTACTACACACATTCTTATATGATATGCATGAAATTCAATGTAAAATAAATTGTGATTTGACTTCTACATATGATATTTTAGTTTCTTTTCTCTAACATTGCTTTAAAATCCCCATTATGCATTATTTTTAAGCACCATGCATATATGCATTTAAAATATAATAAAATTTGTAATTTTGCTTCTATATAGTTGAACCATTGCAATTTATCTCAATATGAAAGCAAAAAAATTCAAACAAAATTACATCACAACGAATTGAAAAGAGCAGGTTTACAAACATATTCTCAAGAAAGCAAAGGGAAGGGATGTGAAGCAGCATTAGAAATATATACTATTAAGGAAACAAAATATACATGGACATTGACAAATTTGCATACATAATCTATATACTATAAAGGAAACAATAAATACATGGACATTGACAAATTTGCATACATAATCTGATAGACGGAAATGTATTTCCAAAAGTTGGACCTGGCATGGACACAAGATATACAGTTAATACAGAAAAAAGAACCATACAAAAATGACAGAGGTTGGAGTAAAGAACCATGAAGATGCTTTCCTCACCAACTCCAAGTATTAGATTGATTGTTGGCCTCTCACACGTTTTTTGTTAGCCAGCCAGCTTTCCATTGCCTTCAAGTGTTCCGCTCCTGCTTTTCCCATTGAAGATCTCCTCCTCCAGCTTTTAATCCAAATGACGTTCAGGCTTCCTGAAAAGTAGTGTAAACTTCAATGTCAGGATGCCTCATGGTATCATAAACAGGGCTTTAAAAAATACCCCATCAATACATACATCTGATTCTGTTAAGCAAAACGGCATGGTCAAGCTCTCTAAACACTTTTAAGAAACTGAAAACAAAACCTGATTCCTTCTTATCACTGCAACTCCGATACTATCACTGTGCTGTATTGCTGGTCTGTGTTCAAATATAGTGTTCACCAAAGGAGCTCAAATAACCAGACGTGTAAGGTGCAGATTCATTCCAGAGAGCTTGGAGTGCATGTACACCATCCTATACAATAAGGCTGATGGGAAACTCGGGCCTCTTCAGGGAATTCTTTTAGATGTTATCTACACATCACCAATAATCTCCACAAGAACATTGTCCTTCTTTGAAATGATGAAACCGGTTTGCATCTCTCACGACAATTTCTCTTGCAACAATCTTGGAGATAAACTTGGTTGCAGTGTGGCAGTCAACACACACTCGAATATTCTTGATAACTCTAATAGTTGTTCCAGGGGACGTGTTTATCAATCCAAATGCAATTGCTAGCTTCTCACTATGGTGGCAGAGGAATAATTCATTTTCCTCCTCCTCCACATCATTCAGCACATGCCTTGAATCTAGAGAATACCCTATTGCCTTCATCTCCCATGATAATTTCTCCAATTTTGCATAGATCTCCCGTGTTTGTGGGTGTGATTTGTCTCCTACACAAAAAGCATGTACCATTTTATGGATTTCAATCCAACTACATCCAGGTATCTTTTTTATTTCTCTGTCTTTCATCAATGTCCTTACCTTTTGAGCATCCCCCCACCTGCCCACTTCTGCATACATATCTGAAAGAAGAATATAAGGTGCAGCATTTTTAGGATCCAATTCAACAAGGAGATTTGCTGTAAATGCTCCAAGCCCTACATTCTTATGTGATCTACAAGGACCCAGCAAGCACATCCACACAACCACCACAGGTATAATTGGTATTTTGATTATAAATTTTAGAGCTTCCTCAAGATAGCCAGCACGGGAAAGAAGGTCGACCATGCATACATAATGATCCATTGTAGGTAAGATGTAATTAGAGTCACTCATGCTATGAAAATATCTACAGCCCTCATCCACTAGACCTGCATGGCAGCATGCAAATAAAACACAAACAAAGCTTACACGGTCGGGGTATGTTCCATAGTGCTTCATTAGTTCAAAGAGTTTGAAAGCGTCGTTGCCATAGCCATGCATTGCATATCCTGCAATCATTGCATTCCATGAAACTACATCCCGTTGAGACATTTTGTCAAACAAATCCTGTGCCTTCTGTATGCTTCCGCATTTTGCATACAGGTCTATCAGGGCACTCGCAACTACAGCATCTGACAAAAATCCGCATTCGATAATTTTTTTGTGCAGCTTCATACCCTGTTCCAAAGCTCCCATTTTGGCACAGGTTGGGAGTATGCTGGCTAATGTTGTGAAATCTGGCTTTACACCACCTAATTGCATTTGATTAAACATTTCCAAGGCATTTTCAACAAACCCATTTTGTGCATATCCTGCAATCATCGTATTCCAGGAGACCACATTTCTTTGAGGCATTTTGTTAAACAGCTCCCGCGCCTTTTGTATTCTTCCACATTTGGCATACATATCTATCAGGGCACTTGCAACTACAACATCAGAAGAAAATCCGCTTTCAGTTATAACTTGATGTAAGTCCATACCCTGTTCCAAAGCTCCTATCTTGGAACAGGCCGAAAGGATGCTGGTAAAAGTTGCGGAGTCTGGATTTACACCTGCCAATTGCATTTGCTTGAAATTCTCCAAGGCCTTGTCAACAAACCCATTATGCGCGAATCCTGCAATCATCGCAGTCCATGAGATTATGTCTTGTTCAGGAGACTTTTTGAATAGAGTTAAAGCCTCATCAAGATCACCATTTTCTGCATATCCTGAAATCATCGCAGTCCAGGAAACTACATTTCTCTGAGGCATTTTGTCAAAAAGTTCCCTTGCCTTTCGAATCCTTCCACATTTTGCATACATGTCTATCAAACTACTTGCAACTACAACATGGGAAGAAAAACCGCTTTCAATTATGCTTTGATGTATATGCATACCTTGTTCCAAAGCTCCTATTTTAGCACAGATTGGGAGGATCGTAACAAAGGTTGTAAAATCTGGCTGTACACCTGCCAATTGCATTTGCTTAAAAGTCTCCAACGCCTCTCTGACAAGGCCATTTTGTGCATATCCTGCAATCAATGCAGTCCATGAAACCTCATTTTGTTGCGGCATTTCTTTGAAAAGTCTTAAAGCCTCGTCAAGAACACCATTCTGTGCATATCCTGCAATCATGGTATTCCACAAGACCAGATTTCTTTGAGACATTTTGTCGAAGAGTTCGCGTGCCTTCTGTATGCTTCCACATTTCACATACATCTCTAGCAGCGCACTTGCAACTACTCCATTTGACAAAATTCCGTTTTCCAATATGCTTCGATGGATCTGCGTACCCTCTTTCAAAATTCCCACTTTAGCACAGGCTGAGAGGATGCTGGAATACGTTGTGGGGTCCGGCTTAGTGCCTTTCAATTGCATTTGCTTAAACGTATCAAAAGCTTTTTCAAGGAGCTCATTTTGTGCATATCCTGTAATCATGGCAGTCCATGATACCGCATTTCTCTGGGGCATTTTCTCGAACAGTTTCTCTGCCTTCTGTATACTTCCACATTTGGCGTACATGTCTATCAGTGCACTCACAACAACAACATCATATAATAATCCGCTCTCCACTATGCTCTGATGGATGTTCATGCCCTGTCTCAAAGCTCTCGTTTTGGCACAGGCAGGGAGGATGCTGGCAAAGGTGAACTGGTCGGGTTGAACACCCGTTTGTTGCATTTGGATAAAGAGTATCAATGCCTCGTGACAGTACCCATGTCTTCTGTAAGCTGCAATTATCACATTCCATGTGAAGCAGTCCCGTTCAATCATTTCATCAAACACTTTACGAACATAAACCAAACTACCGCACTTGGCGTACATGTTGATAAGTTTTTTTTGAAAAAATGCACCTCTAGCGAAATTGAATCCCCTGTCGATGATGAAAGAATGGATTAGCCGACCTTCTGAATGGGCATTTTCGGCAATGCATGTGTGTAAGAGTTGAAAATATGTGGAAGAGTGTAAAGGTGGGTTGTGGGTAGTAAGCAGAATGTGCAGCGCCTCTTTTAAGCAAAGCTCTTTGGAGAATGTCCCGAGATGGAGATGATCGTTCGATGGCGTTGTGTGATTGAAGCGAGGAGGATTCACTCTACTGCATTGAAACGCAATCACCATCTTCCTTCTCAAGTCTGATATTATGGCCATTTATACATGTATTTCTGTATCAGACGCCATTTTATGCTTGACAGTGAGAATATGTATTTGTATATCAGACGTCATTCTCAGCTTGCCAGTGGGAAAATCTCAAACTTCTCTCTGTCTTCCATGTCATATTGTGGTGAGCTGATTTCAAAACAATTACATCTATCATAGATCAAACCCAAATACCGGAGTTGGCAAGGAGCCTTGTTCTTCAGACTTAAAAAACGTACTAAAATATTTGTTTCAAAGTCGTATATTTGTAGACATTCTACAAGTAAGAATAAAACTTTAGAATGGAAATATGACTATATATTTTCATAAAGGGTGGGTTCTTTGTAATTTTAGGGCATTTAAATCTAAAGGACACTTATTTTGGATTGTGAGGCTTATAGCAACATTAAGAGCTAATTGGGGGAGCTCGTCATCTACCTAAATAGAAAAAGAATAGAAGTACTTAAGACAAAGATACAAGGCTGACTATCTCATAGGTTATTTAATGTTTAGCCTTATAGATGTTAAAAGTTCTTATTTTTCTTCTATTTGTCACAAAAAAAAAAAACATTTTAATAAAATGAAGTAATCAAGCGATAAATTAATTTATTCACAAGAGTTATGATTGACAATTACTATGATGTATGATAATCAAATGCAAGGATATTTAGTTGTAGGGCATATAATTTTGTGTTGTTTATTTCGTGTTGAATTAATTTTTCACTACCAAAAAATTGTTTCTTTAGTGCGTTAGGTATTTTAGAGTTTGTATAGCTTGAGAAATTTTTGTAGTTCAATCTTAAGTCTTGCATGTTTGATCTTGAGTGTTATATACATGATGTGTCACATATTGATATGTGTTGCATTACATTGATCATCTAGAATATGTGCTTGAAAACTCATGTCTTTTATCTTCTTGATATTTAAAGTTGTCAAGGTGGTATTTAAGGATATTATGTAGGAGGTTGTTGGCTCAATAGGTGAATAAGTTCTCTTGATTCGTACCTCTTTGGTAGGTTAACATGATGATGATGATAGATATCAAACACAACATACATAGAGATAAGATTGGTATGAAAAGTTCACCATTATACTTTGGTGTCCATGTGAATCTAATATGAGTGTGCATTTTAGTATAAGGATATTCTTTGTCAACATGAAAACTAAACATCTAAACACTCACAAAAATATAACGTCTCTAAAAAAAGATACCATAATTCTTCATGTATTATTCCTTACTCTGAGTGCTCCGATGAAACTATAGACACCTAAAATCATCCACACCTGACCAAACTTGATTTTGACCCTTTTGGAATTAATTAAATAAGAATAACTATTTGGTTAACATTTCTAATTATCTTCATAGCATTAATTAAATAAATTGAAATATTACTTAATTAATTTATCCTTTTACTTCTTTCCTCTATAGTTTGACCTTAGTTAAATAAATTGGACATGTATTTAAATAAGTTTACTGCAATCTCCTCATTCTTCAAAAACTTGGAAATAAATACATCCTATTTTTTTAACTCTCCTAGAACCCCCCTCAAGAAATTAGCGGACTAAAACCAATTTATTAATGTTAGAATCTGAAAAGATAAATAACCTAGGAAAAATAGTGCAAACCAATAGAAATTAAATTGTGAATGTAAATCATGCAAGATTAAAATAACAACACAAAGTTAGCCTCTACAAGAGAACTGAAAATTCTCAAGAAGCAAAATAGCAATGTTAAGAGGATGTAAGAGAAAAATATGCAGAATGAAATTAAAATGCAATAGAATATTTTAAGACTAGCTAAGAGTGAGTATATATACGAAATGGGAGAGGGAAGAGGTGAAAAATACAACCAATGGGAAGAGATCACAACAATAGCCTAAAAAAGGAAAGTGTAACTCCCATGGAAGATGTTGTCCCCTTGCTTCCACTCACACTAATTACTCACTTTATTAAACCTAAGAAAACTAAAGTAAAAGTGTAGGAAAAACATAGAAATAGGAAAATAAATAACCAAATAGGAAATAAAAACCTGGACTAACTCCCCCAATTGCAACTTAGGTATGCAAAAAGAGGATGGGTCCTAGCAAATTAGGTCATTACGTACCCATGTACAATAATTTCTCCCCAAAGAGGAAAATCCCCCCTAAGACAAGAGGGAAGCCCCCCCCCCCCAAATAGAGAGAGAGAGAGAGAGAGAGAGAGAGAGAGAGTAAAGAGGGGTTGGAAGCCTCCTCCAAAGTGGACACTTATTGCACCCCCAACAAAGCTCACAAGTGAAGGAACTTGCTTTCTATAAAGGTTTTGGTGAAGATGTTTTCAATCTGATATGATGTTGGACAATACAAGAGATCAATGATTTGTTCATGAATCAACTCTCAAATGTAGTTGTAGACGTAATGTTATATGCTAATGACCTACTAAAGAAGCCAATTGATCCTAACACTCCCACGTTTGGTGCATACAAGGAGAATTTACTTGAAGTTTTTGACAAGCTATATGCACCGGTGATTGAGAAGAAAATCATAAAGGAGGTTGAACAATTTTCTCTAAAAAAACGCTTCACACAGGAAGCCATTGACAAGGCAAGAACAAGACATGTTGTGCAGAAAAGGCAAGAACATCTGGAGCATCACCAATAGCTAAAGGTGAAGATGTATAAGTTATCTCTTCTACAATAGGTAGTGCCCCAACCAATACACGGATAAGAAGTTCCATGACTACAATAGTGAAGAAGGAGAAAATCTCTCCTCCAGCAAAGGTACCAATGAAGGAGAAGCAAAAACCTTCAAAATTAGAACCTACAAAAGTGAAGGATTCTACTGCAACAAGAGGGTTCACTGGAAAAAGGAAGAAGAAGAAGGCTCAAGGTTTAAGAATGTTGAAGAAGAAGTAAAAGTAGAAGGTATAAAGTATGATGAAGAGAAGAAGAAGTTGAGCGCAAATGGAAAAAGGTGAAAGGTAGTTGGAACCCCTACTACAAAATCTATCAAGCATGATTTAAGTAAGTTTATTTCAATAGATAAAATAGTGGATAAAGTGAAAAAGTGGAGTGTAATGGTTAATGTTAATTAAGAAGCATTATGATAAATTCAATAAAGAAGAGCAGAAGCAAATTGAGGATGCAGTTGTATTTAGTATGAATAAACTGTGTAAATCCCTTATTGAGTTGCAAGGAAAGATCCCCACATCTTTGTATAACAAGTTTGAAGCTAGGTGGCTTGCTGCATTAAAACAAGATACATAATTGACAGAATATATGTTAGTCCAATTACAACCAGACAAGTCAAAAGAGGAAATCAAAGAGACTCTTAAGAAAATTAGATCAACATTCAAGACAAAGAAAAGGTTGAAAAGGTTTTTGATGCAGGAGCATCCCAGGGTAGTTAGCTATCCTGCATATTTGGGAGATTTGATGGAGTCGTGTGGACTTATTTTCATGTGTGAGGAGTTGGATAAACCTACTTGGGTCTTGGGTAATTGGTTTTGATGTATTTAATGGAACTTGGCATGGTCTTGGTTGCTTGGC
>MU227297.1:1971364-2007057 GCA_018584345.1 Thuja plicata
GAGTTTTGAGAGGAACTAGTAGCTATGGCTTGGGAAACAAGGAGATTGCTTGGTGGGCTTGCGAGCACAAGTTTGGATCTTCCTGGAGGTTTCTACCATAGTGTGGCTAGGGTTTGGTTTGGATCTTCGAGATCTTGTGGAGTTCCTCTTGTAATTGCATTATATTTGGCTGTAACCCGGAAGGCCTTACAGCCGGGCATGTTGGATGAAAATATTATGATTCTATTATGAGTATTTGCATTGTGTGGATCTAAATCTCTGTGTTGTTATTTTTATCTTTTTTCCATTGTGTGGTTATTTGCTAGGGCTAGGACATCTCCATTGGGGATTCTCCTACCTTGCCCTTCATCAGTTTCTCAATGGTGAAACTCGATCAGTTCAAGATGAGACAAAGAGCATTTTGAAGAAGCACTTGGGTCTTGTTGAAGAGGAGGAAGATGAGTGTAAAGAGGAAGATGAGTGTAAAGAAGAAGACGAAAAGGAAAAATATGATGATGAACCTCGTATTACACATACCGATGAGGGATGGACATTTGATGGTGTAAATTTCACCATAGATGAAATTCCACTCATGAATGAGACAAATGAGCCTACGAATACAACAAATGAACATGTGGATTCTCATGATACCAAAGAGACAGAGAAATAAATAGATCAAGTTATGACTAATGATACCTCAGTCAAAGTTCCTACCGATGAGCAACAACAAGTACTAGTAGAAGAGGCAAATGATGGAGATGAATAAAAGGAGAAGCAAGAGAATGCACATACTGAGGATGTGCAAATGAAAGGAGAACACGAAAAGAAAGAGAAACCAAAGGAGAAGACTGCAGACAATGAAAAATAAAAGGTAACATTTTCTAAGTCTTTTGTTAAGAAATTTTTTAATGATATGCATGAAGATGACATACCTTATATTGAAGGGCCAATAGACTTGAGTACAATGAGCCCTACTGAAATGATGAATGTTTCTATTGTTATTAAGTCTAAGGCCAAAAGGGATCAAAAGAAGGAGGCACAAATAATACACTCTGCAAGAGATATATTGTCAGACTTAGTGCCTGAGATAACCTAAGATGAAAATGATGCACCTATTGAACAATTGGGTCAATTAGTGACAACTGCAAGTGATCAAATGAAAAAATTAGAAGATGTGGCATCAATGAGGGTAGAAAAGGATGATGAGAAGAAGAAATAAAAAAAGTTAGCCTAATGCATTGCACTTGATAGAGGATCATTCACAGTTGGTGTTAATAGGGTAAAAGAAGCTCTAAAAGAAGGTGGCAAGATTCTCACCTCAATTTATGACTTCTCACAGTGTTTGAACGATATAGACAGGAAAAGGTGTGAATCCCAATAGGAGCTAAGGTTGTTAGTAGCAATTTTTGATCCTATCAACTAGTCTCCTACAAGTTTTGGAGATCAAGTAAGTGTCATCAATCATAAACTCAAGACTTATAGCAATGAGCGGGAGAATAGGATAGGTACATTTTTGGAGTTGCAAAGTCTACTGATTCCCAAGTTGGAAATTTTGCGAAAAGGAGTTAAATACGTAGAAGTTGTATTAGCCCTACCTGATATGTGCATAGTGGATGCATTGGAGGAGTTGGCCTATCTGATATGCGGTCAAATAGTGATCATAGAAAACCTCAAGAAGATATGGGAGAATGAACTATAGGTCTTAAAGACCAATTTTGGTGATGTATTCAATAGATTCTAATAGGTATGTGCTACTCTCCATCAATAAAATTTTTGAATCTTGCTTATCTATTGTAGTACCTTTGTCATTGTTGTCAAAGGGGGAGTAGTATAGAGTGAAAAAATTGGCTCAGTATTTGTAAGCGAAGTTGTAATTACCTTAGGGGGCGCAATCCTAAGGGGGAGTTATTTTTGCTTCAAGCTATATACTTGATTGATTTCATTTTTGCACAGTTAGACACTTAGCAGTTTTTCCTAAGAGTTCTCATCAGTGCCAAAGGGGGAGATTGTTGGCATTATGATGAAGATGATCAAGTCATAGGTGCTTGCAGTAAGTTTTGGTGTTCTCATTGCTAGAAAAAAAGTGTATTGAGCAAGTCAAATATGATATACCAGTGATGAAGTTGATTGCATAAGGAGTTTTCTAAGTGTTCCATGTATCGGTGATAATATAGACCATATTGGTAAATTTGATGCGTGATTATAATATTGAGGCTTCAGATGGTGCAATCAGTCAGGAAGTATCTAAAGAGTCATGTTTACCTACATTTATGATCGCTTAAGAAGATTCAATGTACATGCAAAGATTTGAGGCAAATACTAGCGATATCCACAATAACTGTACATCGATCTAGTCAAATTGGTTAAATCAAGGTAGCGGTCAATTGTTCGTCAATGTTTGATTTATTTTTGAATTATATTGTTGAGGGCCGACATTGAGCATTTCAATTTCCTATGTTGGCATGATCACTTATGTAATTTGAATGGATTTTTGGAGCCGATTTGTAATACATTTTAGGGTTTGTGATAAACTTGAAAAAGTATATAAAAGGATGTGAAATCATTAAGTTATGGTTGTTAGTTCATGGTGTGGTGATTGTGATCGTTGAAGGCGAAGTACAAAAGTGTGTCAGAAGTGTTAGTGTAATTAGAACGTCACAATGAGCAATACAAAAGCTGATTTGTCAGGTAGAAGGTGTCATCATCAGGTCATTCTTTGAGTTTTCTACTCAAGGCAAGTTTTATCAGGCTTGCAATCAAAATCCTTTAACTAGGTTACACCTAACAGGGTATGCAGGATCCTAACAGGTCTAAAGATTAAATCCTTTAACAATGTGACTCTTAGTAGGAGTTTTAAATCTCTTAACCTAGTAGTTCTTAACACGACTGTTGTAATAGCCTTTAACCGAGTTATAGATACTCTTAACTGGGTATACCCCTAACAGGGGAATGTAATGCTCCTAACATGGCAAGATCTTATTGCCGCAGTAGTTAGATTTGTGGGTACTAATTCCCACCGTGATTTTTCCCTCTAACAAGGGTTTCCTCACAAAAATATTGGTGTCCTTGTGTTACATTTGTGGATGCATGTTTTACTTTTCTTCTATGTTACATTTACCCCTGTATGTTGGTTTATTTGGAATTTTATGAAAATATTTTATAGATCTGTGGTTGCATTGATTCACCCCCTCCGAGTGCCTTATAAGATTAACACTTTCTTTTCAATTCAACATTGATTTGATTGTATCCTTAGTAATTTTAATTTTTTGAAGAAATCCTAGAATGTGTTAAAATTACCTATACTTAGACTTATGAATTCATTTTGCAACATATGACCTGTCATTGAATATTTATTTCTAAAAAGACTCTCCAAATTTATCCAAATTTCATTAGGAGTACACAAATATTCAATATGAAAGAGTAAACCAAGAGAAACAAACAAACAAAAAGTTCCAAATGCTTCATCCCATATATTAAACCACTTAGGCTTTTTGCATTTACAATAGGTTCAATTTCTAATCTCATTATTATCCTATGCAAATCAATTGTTCTTAAGTATACAGTCATTTGTGAATTCCACTCAAAATATGTTGGAAGTCTTAAATGGGAAAGCAATATACTGACAGTGGGGGGGTGAATCTGGATCTATAAAAATTTTACACTTCTGAAACAAACTGATTCAACATGCATATATAAATATTAACTGCAATACTGTAATAGATCTAACTACTAATTACATCCATGATAAACACATAACACAAAGATTTGGTAACCCATAAACCCTTGAAAGGTAAAACTGGGGTGGGGATGACACCCACAAATCTTCACTAGTGCAGTAACAAAGTGTGCATGTTAGGGATACAAATTTTTTATCACTTCTGATGATCTACCCTGTGAGGGGTATGCCCTTTTAAGAGCTTACATATTTATATAATCTACCTTGATTAAAGGATTTACACTTACATCTAAGTAAGAACTTTGTTAGGAGATTTAAAAAAGTATGTTAGGACTACTCTGTTAAGAGATTTACCCTGATTCACTTGCTAGAATGTATCAATACTCGATCCTTCAGTTTGCACTTCAAATGCTGATGTCAGATCTCCTCTTTCCAACTCTTAACTGATCTCAAAATCTGAGATAACTCTTTTCTGTCCTTCACTACTCTGCTCGGTCACTCTGCCTGGTCTATGCTTCTGATATACAATAACTATGCTTCTTCTGCATACACACTAGATCTCTACTCTTCGCATCTGCATACATGATTAGGGTGTTGTATCTTACCTTATATAGATAATTGATGAAGCTTCCATATCAAGATCAATGATCTAGATTCATCACTTTTGCCGCCTAAGCATTCCTATTTTTTGATTGGTTGCATTACATGCATATGGATTAATGATCTCAGCCATAACACGTAATTAACTCCATTAAATGTCTTAAATGATCATTAAATCATACATATAAATTGGTCAAAATGGTTTACCTAAGTGTTTGTGCCATTCCAAACACATATATCAAAACTATCTTACTCGACACATAAAATCTCTGGTACTCAGTCCAAACTGTCTTACTCGACATATCCATATGTTGTCACTCAATACTAACTCTTCTATGCAACTCAACATTCATTCTGCTCGGCAACTATTGAGTACTCGATGACCATTGACTTGCTCGAGAGTAACTACTACTTGGTACATACATTACTCGGCCTTAGTAGGATGGCTCGATCGCAGTGATGACCGACCAACCTACCTTGATAATGACTAAGTGTGTGATACTAATAGACAACATAACTTGGAGATCAACAATCTCCCCCTTTGACATTAGTGGCAAAAATACTTTCTCATGACTTTTCAGTACCTTAAAAAAATAGTACTCAAGTATTCCAGTACTCCGACTAAGATTATGACTCGGTCTTCAGAAAGACTTCAATACATATACATCATATGTTCATAACTTCTGACATACTCAAGACTTCAAAAATGAGTATTCAAAAGAAAATAAATGATTCTTTGGGTCCCTCAATCCGAGAACCACATTTTTTTTGCAAAGAATTTTACGGGATTACGGTTGTGGAAGACAAAAAAAATACTTTTTCCACCTTTTTGTTGGAATTTATCTATTATCAAAGGTTTTGCATCACCTTTTTAGCCTCACCATGGGGAGTAGTAGTCATCGATAGCATAAACGGAAGAGGAAGCTCGCAAATGAAGAGATTGAAGTGTATAGAGAAATGGATAGGGTTGCCCATCAGAACAATAGACAAGGTATGCTAAATATTAATGAAGATGAGGCCATAGGCTGACCCTTAAATGCAGTTTCAAGTGAAGAAGAAGATGAATTTGAAATGATTTATGGCAATAATATTGAAAATTAGAATGTATGGATTGAAGATGAAAATGTAGGATTTGAAAATGAAAATGTAGATGTGGACAATGGAAGTGTGGACATTGGCAATGACAATCATTACGCTTACGTTCAATACATTAATTGTAGTTTTCTTCTTTGTTTGTTTGAGCCAATAAACTTGGTTTTGTATGTGGAATGTAAGTGTAGTTGGATACATATATGATATATATAGAAGATTGAGGTGTTCATTTGATTAGCCCATAAAAAATGATGATAAACTTCAGTATGCATTGGCTACTCATGTTCTTTGGTTTGTTTAGTTACTTATACATTCATAATCTTTTTGTCAACCTATGAACTTCTTGTTTTCTCTATTAACTTTTCTTGTGCCTTCCGAATGCAGGGAATAGAATGTAGATGTCAACGAGTACCATTTGTTAAACTTATACACTTTAGGAGCGGAAATGACACACTCATTTTTGATATATAGTTGTGTATCTAAGATTTTGAGTAATTTTGTATCTCAAACTTTTGATAACATTGATATATTTATTCATAATATGGTTGTATCAATGATATACAATGTATTTGTACAAAAGGTGGTGTGTACAGTCAAGCTTGCATAATGATAAAATGCATGCAAGAATGCAAATATTTGACTTGGTTAAAATTTTTTATGGCATGAGATAGAAAAAGTCATATGCAAAGATTCAAATTACACATAATAATGAAATAATAAATTATCTTTTTTTTTTATCAGTAAAAGGTCATAGCCAAATGATTTTATTATTTAATTATTTCTAATATAGGTGAGATTTTACCTCGTTCACTGTGGGCACTAGTAGGAAAGAACGGGGTCAAGAAAACCTCCAACCTTGCCCAGGACCGAAGTCCAAAAAAGTTACATAAATGAGAGGGCATACCCCCACTTTACAAATAGAATACCAATGTATGCAAACTCAGTTTCTAAGTTATTACCTTATACAAGGTTAACATTACATGGTAGTAGATACAGTATTGCTATATTTCGATGCTACATGGAAGTAGATGTTATCTCCGTTCATTTGCTCATGTTTTTTGTTAACCTTTATGCTTGAGAGATTGTATTTGTTGATAAATTCTTAGCTTGTCGTCACCTGTTTCACTCATACCATTGACTAAGATCCTTGTTAGTAACTCACAACCAGAAAATAATATATCTAATTCTAATAAAAACATAAAATGGGAGAATAACCATCTTACCATTGTTTTTATAAACCTGTACTGATACACTGAGTAATCATACTAGGTATATGCATAATATGTAATAAATTATCTTATACAATTATACTTCTCAAGAATATAAGATCTCTTATAAATTCTTGTACAAAAAATTATAAGGTTTTGTTGAGTGTGTTCAAATATATATAATCAGTTGTTGTCTTTGTAATGGAATAGATGGATATATAAAATATTATGTAAGGTGATCTTTAATGGTATCCAAGAAATGTGGTCATGGTTTTCCATGCTGGATTCTTGATGTATATAGAAAAGATATATAGCTCATCGAGAAGTTTGGGATGTTATAAAATGTGCATGTGTGGTTTTGAGGGCACAAAACATGTGTTTTGTATGGTAATGGAGTTGGGTTGTCAGAAGACTTACAAAGATTGATTTTTTGGGTTGTTGGGAGGGGTGGCTGAATATTAAAAATAACTGAATTTTAGTAGAGTGTTGACTGGCTAAATCATGATTAGTTTCATAGTTCAAATTTCAAACATACCACTAACAGTCATTGCAATGGAACTAGTGGAGTACTTGAAGGGTATTACAGGTAAGGGAAGCATTTTTGCAAGTGAGATTTAGACAGACATAATGAATAGGAGATCTAGAGGATTTGGTAAGGTACAATTCGAGAGCATCAAGAACCTTTCACTGTGGGACCAAACTGTCAGCTCCATCGGCTCTATTTGGTCGGGTAAATGCTAGGGGAGACTTTTCTTGCTCGCGTACCATCAAGAACGTTCTGGTGCATGTCGGACGGAAGTATTCCCAAGGTGCACTAAGCGAAATTGGGTAGAAATTTTTGGAGAGCCATATCTCAGACCTCATGAGAGATATCATAGATCCGTGAACTGTACAAGGATCATCTTGGGAAGTCCTACAAGAACCTAGATTAGTTCTAGGATATTCCACTTGGATTCCATTTGGCGACCCGATCTTGGTTGGTGAAAAAAGTTGCATTATTGCTCAGTTGAAAGGTACTCAATGGTGCAAATTTCAAACTGTTCAACGTAGAACAAACCATCAGTTCTATTGGCTCTAGTTGGCTGGGTAAACACTAGGGGAGACCCCTTTTTTCTCGCATAGCATCAAGAACGTTCTGGCACATGTCAGACCGAAGTGTTCCTAAGGTGCACCAAGCGAAATTGGACAATAATTTTTGGAGAGTGATATCTCAGACCTCGTGAGAGATATTAGAGATCCATGAGCTACATAAGGACCATCTTGGGAATTCCTACAAGAAAAAAGATCAGTTCTCAGATATTCCACTTGGATTCCATTTGGCGACTTGATCTTGGTTGGTGAAACAAGTTGTATTGTTGCTTAGTTGAAAGTTGCTTAATGGTGCAACTTTCAAGTTGTTCGTTGTGGGACCAAACCGTCAGCTCCATTGGCCCTAGTTGGTCGGCTAAATGCTAGGGGAGACCCTTTTTTTCTCGTGTAACATCAAGAACATTCTAGCGCATGTCGGACCAAAGTGTTCCCAAGGTGCACTAAGCAAAATTGGGCAGCAATTTTTGGAAAGTGATATCTCAGACCTCGTGAGAGATATCAGAGATCTGTGAAGTGCACAAGGACCCTCTTGGGAAGGCCTACAAGCACATAGATCAATTTTGGGTTATTCCACTTGGATTCTATTTGGCGACCCGATCCTAGTTGGTGAAAAAAGTTGCATTATTGCTCAATTGAAAGTTGCTCAATGGTACAACTATCAAATTGTTTGTCATGGGACCAAACCGTCAGGTCCATCGACTCTGGTTGGCTGGGTAAATTCTAGGTGAGAACTTTTTTTTCTCATGTAGCATCAAGAAGGATCTGACACATGTTAGACCAAAGTGTTCCCAAGGTGCACTAAGTGAAATTGGGCAGCAATGTTTGGAGAGCGGTATCTTAGACCTCGTGAGAGATATCAGAGATCTATAAAGTTCACAAGGATCATATTGGGAAGGCCTAAAAGCACATAGATCATTTCTAGGATATTCCACTTGGATTCCATTTGGAGACCCGATATCGGTTGGTGAAAAAAGTTGCATTGTTACTTAGTTAAAAGTTGCTCAATGGTGCAACTTTCAAACTGTTCATTGTGGGACCAAACCGTTAGATCCATTGGCTCCGGTTGGATGGGTAAATTCTAGGGGAGACTCTTTTTTCACTTGCATAGCATCAAAAACATTTTGGCGCATGTCAGACCGAAGTGTTCCCAAGGTGCACTAAGTGAAATTGGGCAATAAATTTTGGAGAGCGATATCTCAGACCTCGTGAGAGATATCAAAGATCCATGAAGTGCACAAGGACCATCTTGGGAAGGCCTAAAAATACATATACTAGTTCTTGGATATTCCACTTGGATTCCATTTGACGACCCGATCTCGGTTGGTGAAAAAAGTTGCATTGTTGCTCAGTTGAAAGTTGCTTAATGGTGCAAATTTCAAATAGTTTGTCGTGGGACCAAACCATCATCTCCATCGACTTTGGTTGGCCAGGTAAATGCTAGGGGAGACCTTTTTTCGCTTGCATAGCATCAAGAACATTCTGATACATGTCGGACTGAAGTGTTCCCAAGGTGCACTAAGAGAAATTGGGCAGCAATTTTTGGAGAGCGCTATCTTGGACCTCATGAGAGATATCAGAGATTTGTGAAGTGCACAAGGACCATCTTGGGAAGGCCTACAAGCACATAGATCAGTTCTGAGTTATTCCACTTGGATTCCATTTGGTGACCTAATCTCGGTTGGTGAAAAAAGTTGCATTGTTACTCAGTTGAAAGTTGCTCAATGGTGCATCTTTCAAATAGTTCATCCTATGACTAAACCATCTATTCTATTAGCTCCAGTTGGCCAGGTGAACCCTAGTTATAACCCCATTCCGCCCACAAAGATGCAAAGAATGTCAGCGACCACCCCATACCAAAATGTCCCCAAGGTCTATTATGCCTATTAGCCCAGTTGCAATTACTGATGTAGATCAACCTAGAACGCCAATCAACTCATACAATCCAACTAATCCATCCATCCATTCGTCATAGGAAAAAATTAGTAGAGGCAAAACAAGATCTCCAAACTTCTATGGCTGTCACCTTACTGTAGTAACCTCATGATAGTCAGAGGTGTATGAGGTTTAACATCATGAAATCTTCCCCAACCTGCCTGTCCTCTTGGATTCGACCATCTCGTGGAATTTATAATTTTGTCTTATTCATTTCTTAATAGTTTTAGATCCAATTGGGTGACTATCCTGTGACAACATTGTCTTTCCTTTTGATTGGAGGAATGCAATAAGGGATCCATCCACTTTCTATGGTCTATGTGGCGTGGGGATGGATCCATGGGTTGTATGATATGTTAATAACATTAAATATGCATGAGAAATTGGAATTTGCTGGGTGATCACTGTAACACCCCAAAATTGGCACCTTGCAACCCTAACCAATTTTGTTGCATTTATCATTCTTCTGAATCATCAAAGTCCAATTAATTATACTATGCAATTCTGAGTTTCGACTGACTCTACTTGACTTAAGTGTCAAATGTAGAAAACCCTAAATCTGCATTAATCACATACTATATTTAATTCCTAAAATATCAATTATAATTGGCTAAATAAATCCTATGATCGAATTAATTTAATTACAAAGTCCTAGCACTTTAATTAAATTAAATTCACCCTTTTAGCTAAAATACATAAAGAGGAATTAAATAATATTTAATTATTAAATAAATATCCTCATTTCAATAATTGAACTTAATTGTTCAAATAATAGAGAAAATACATTTATGAGGTCATATTCTATTTATTTAATTAAATCTTCTCTCCAAAATCTTCTCTCTAGTTCAGAAATAGAAACTTTGAGTTAACTGTGATTTAAAAGAGAAACAAATCACTTAAACTCAAAAAGACAACAGTTGATTGTCTCTCTCAAAAGAAACTTGCTATTCTCAATTTGATTTCAATAAGTCAACTATTTCTTTCAAAGGAAACTTTCCATTCTAACTGGACTCTCATCCTATAAAAGAACCTCATTTCTCATTCAAAAAAAAGAGAGAGAATTCATTGTTGCATTGAATCGCTGATGCATTTTCAATTCAATAGTTTTCATGCATTTAAACTCTCACATTTCTTAGCTTGCATTTTCAATAAACTAATCTCATTTTTGGATTAATCATGTCTATTCTAGCCTCTTTCAAGCATTCTTAGATTAATTTCATTTCTAGATTAATATTGCAATGTTCAATTTCTTAGCTTAATCTGATTTCTAGATTAATCTTGCAATCTGTCATTCCTAGATTAATCTTGCACTTACTTTTCTATATTAATTCCTTCATTCTTAGATTGGTCTAGGTTGTTGGATTCTCAATTCTAAGAGCTTATTCAAAACCCCCATCTAGATAGGAGGCAACAGGCCGACTCACGCACGCATGCAAGATGAATAAATCCATATTCATTCTTGTGTGTGACAGGTGAAAAATGACCATGTTGAAGTGTATGGCTAAGTTAGAGGCCCATATTTAGCATATACATTTCTGGCACCCACTGTGGGGCAGAAGATTCAATTTTTGGCCTCATTATTAACTTTTGCATTCAATTTTGTTTGTTGTTTTGATGTTGCATTCAGGTTTTCAATTATTTGATCATATCTCCTAAATGGCTTAGAATCTAGTTATGAAATTTTTATTGCAGGTTGGGGATGGTATCAGGAGCCTACAGTCCGAAAATAAGATTTTTTTGATTAATTTTGTGCGATTTATATTTTTTTATGATTTTTCATAAAAAAATAATTTTGAGCGCAAATTAGCGAATTTATTTAAAAATTTTACATTTTTGGAAATCTCTTCAAATTCCAAATGGGGTTTATTTTTGAGTTTTTATTTTCATGACAGATAATGACCAAAATAAATACATCTTTGAAATCTGGTATGTTTTGAAAAATAGGGTCTCTAGGGCACAAATTACAGATTTTTTTGAAAATTCTTACTTTTTTGGAAAGCTCACTGATTTTTAAGAGGGTTTATTTCTTTCCATTTCTATTTTTCTGGTCTAGATATATATCTAAAAATTCCATCTTTATGACTAGGTAAAAAGCATAAAAAAAATCAAGGTCCACTTTTTCTAATTTCAATTGATTTGTATGCTTTTCCTTTGTATGCATGTTTTCTGTGTTACTAATGATCTGTGCAGCACTTTGGAAATTGTGGGATGAAGACGAATTGAGAAAAATACTAATGTGTTTGATGCAGGACGTTGAAAAAGAAGACTAACAACACAAACTACTAACGAATTGTCTTGCAGGTTGCCTTGATCGATAGAACGCTAAACATTGTGCTTGCATATTATTTTTGTTTTATTAAAATAGGAATGCACATGCAAGACTTTTTAAAATGAACTTCTATCTGATGTTTTAGGGATGACAATAATATCAGGAAACTATGCTCTCACCCTTTTGGGATGATCAGAAATCCAGAAACATTATTGTCATTTTCTTATGTGTTTGAAGTGTCTTTTTAGATTGTAATCCTAAGAACTATATGAATGTATCCTCTCCCCTCACCTTTGTGGATCTTGGGTGTAAGAGAAATTCATATAATTATTTTAGCGTGGCTACCTCCCGAGAGCTTTAACAGAGCCGATGAAAGTGGATTGCCCAACCGGTAACAGGCTAAAGCCAAGCCCTTCCGAACCGGTATATAAAAAATGTCATTGTGATTAATCTCACAGTGAATAGGTGTTGATTGCGTTATACCAGGAATAAGATCTCCCTCAGTACCCTTGTGGTGCGTTAAAACATACATAACGTAACTTTTGTAGGCTGGGAGGCCTCCATAATGGAGCTAATCTGTCGCAAGTATAACCACCTAAATAGATGCCCTGACTACACACTTTGTTCTAGTAACCAAAATCCCTCTATCTATTGGTGTAGAAGGTCAGAGACTGATTAAGATGTCCCACACTTTCACGACTCTTAGTAGAGACAACAGTCCCTTGGGAAGTCATTACCCTTGGGATTTGAAGCTTGGTGTGCCTGAGAAGTGAGTGCACTGTAAGGAGGAGCTCGTGCCTCCAAGATTCTAAGTTGTCCACTATGAGTAGGTGTGGCTGAACTTCGGTTCAAGTGGGAATTCAATAGATATTGCCCTGGCTTACCTAGGATTTTGGTTTCTCTATCCATTTTTCAACAAACATTCTGCTTGATGTGTCTTGCGTGGGTGAAGCATCAAAACAAACAAATAAACATCAAACTGATCATTCAGATTCAAAATCTGCACTTCTAAGTGTTAAACTGTCAAACTCTTGTCATTTTTTGCATCTACTATCAAAACTCTGAAATCTATTAACTTGATGTCCAATTCTGTATTCTGTTGTGAAGGTTCTGTCCGAATTTTTACAAATCTGTATTCTCATCAACATCACTACTAGTCTGTCTTTGACTGCGATTTGTTGACAGTCTGACTCGTTGTTGTTTCAAAATCTGACTTTTCTATGCTAGTCCAAGTGACCCATTATCTATTTCAATCTTATCATCTTTGTCTACACTGTCCTTATCCTGAGTTGTGAAAGCAGGTTCGTCAACCTTGACTCAAGATGGGAGTCATTGCTATCGTTGTCTCAGTTGGACATTATCTCCTTTGTCCTTTGGTCTTGGACTTAATCATCACTTTAGATATCACTTTAGCACCTATTAGTCAATCAACTGATTCATTATACCTCCTCTTCAATCTTCTAAGCAAGCGCATCAAGACAATCTTACAATGTCTAAAAGCAAAGAAGAGATTCTTAGGGCAACTTTATTAAAACAACTTCAAACTTTGGAATCTGAACTCCAAGGATTAAAGGGGAAAAAGGATACTTCATCCGATGAATCCTCATTGAGATCAACCCATCCTTTGCTATTTGATCATGATTCTCACATATCTCCACTTTCTTCCAACATGGATAAATCTTGGTATGACAATCTCATCTTTGACCAAGAATAGTTTTATGACAATCCCGTCTTTGATCAAGATCATTATTATGATCATCCTATCTTTGATCAAGAGAATGTAGAGGAAACTATGAAAAAATCAGATGAAAGTCTTTTCTATTTGCAAAAGAAGGATATTGCAAGTCAAGAAGCGTCTAATTATCCTTTAGAGAGAGTCTTTACTCCTTTTGGACAATCTTATACATCAGCATTGGAAGCACTTCGTGAGCATAATCTCATCACATTGCCTCAAGCCACATCATGTGAATTCAGATTCTTGAGTCCCTATTGTGCATATCATCGATATAACAAGCATAAAACTTCATCTTGCATGGAGTTGAAATACAAAATCCAAGATCTCATAGATGATGGCATAATGGAAGTGGAAAATCCTAATGAATCATCTAGTGAAGATACTAATCTCAAGCATGATCAATATCAGGAATCCATGTCTAGCAATGGTTCCCATATCACATCTACTTCTTCCACCATTCCTCTATCTCCTAAAGCTTCACAACCAGACACACCATCTCTATCAAGAAATGGGCCTAATGACGACTATGTCTACTCTCAAGGACTACCTCTAAAAGTGATCCAAGCTAATCAACATACAAATGAGGGCCTTTCTCAAGCTTCAAAGATCATAGACCTCGAGCTTCCATGTGACTCAACGCTTATCATGCCTATTCCAATGGATTCTCCATTAGCGTGTCAAGAATCCTTCATGCAATTCAACACTCCTACCTCGTCCTTAGAAGTGGCTCCATGTCAAGCAGACAATCCAAAGTGTGAAGAAACAAATATCAATAATGATCAAGATCAAGACACCATCCATCCTTATCCAATGGTTGACCAAAATCATGATGATCCTCTCATCTCCTTCCATTTCTTCCCAGAAGAAACTCTTACATCTCCTATATCTTATTCATCTCCTAAGCAAGATCAAGATATCCTTTCCACCATCTCTAAGGAACCTATTGAAAATCAAGAGCAAAGTATCCTTTTTACACCATCTCAGTATCCTTGTCAAGATCCGAGCATAAATCCCTTGCAGAAAAATACATCCCCTCAAGCTTCAGATGCTCCTATCAAAATTGCTCTTATCAAAACTACTCATGCACCTACTGATATGAATATGAATTCCAAAGAGAAGAGCCTTGGTCATGCAGTTCACTCTAAAGATGTTGATATCCCTTCCACACCTTATATTCCTCCATTCAAATGTAAGCGTGTGCCTTCACCATCCTCCAAGTTCATTTTTGGTCCTTCTATCTCAAACCAAAACCGTCAAACCTGCCATCTATATTAGGTCCTTATGTCCCTCAATCCACCATGCCTATAACTAATAGCTTGTCATCCACTTACCCTATCTCCTATCAAGATCAACAAAGACATACATCCTTGAAATCTCCTTATCAACCAATCCATATGAACCAGTCATATCAACCCCATTCATCTACAATTACTAAGTCTTTTGGAAGCAATTTGGATGTACAACAAAGAAATCATAAATATAAGAATCCACTTTCATATGAAAATCACTATTTCCCATCTAATCAACATGTGACTACAAAGAGACCGCAAAGTTCCACTGAGCAAAGAACAATATCAAAGAAAATATGGATTCCTAAATCTATCATGGATGAATTGCGTTCTAAATCATCCAAAGGCAAAAGAAACTCAAAAGCTACGTGGATTCCCAAGTCTCCTCTAAAGGACTTGGATACAAAAAGACAATCAAAAGTTATGTGGATTCCCAAGTCACTCTTACAAGACTTCAACACAAAATAAAAGTTAAAGTTGGCATCCAAGCTTCCAAAGTCTTCCACTTCAGCTCCATCTAAACATTTCCCATCTCCTAACTCTATTTTGGGTCCTCATGTCCCAAAATCCACTACCTTGAATACTTCACCCTCTTCGTTATCCATCTTGGGTCCTCGTATACCAAGATCCATATCAAAACCTAAATCCATTTCACACACTTTTCCTCTATCATTCCACCGTCCTTCAAGATGTGTGTCAATTTTGATCTTGCCTACACGAAACTCTCGTTATCGCACCCAATATCCTACCCCTACCTACTATCCTTCCATATTGGGTCATTACATTCCTGTTATTCTTCTCATCTAATCCATTGCATAAATGCTTGGCTACCATCTCCCTTATCCTCCATTTCTTCTCTACCATCACCCTATCAACATATTTGAGCATACTTTAAGCGGCCTTGGCCTATCATAACATATATTTCAAAGGAGCACTATCTAATGAGAAAGAAGCTTAAGTTCCTCCATAAAATCAAAAGTACAAAAACAAAAAGTGCCTTGGTGAGAACTTGGTAAACAGGCACCTTGGTAGAAAAATTAAAGATAAATCAATCCGTCCTATGATGAAAACCACTTCTTGTGGCACCTTGGATAAGTACCATGATGAAAATCTAGCAAACAGACATCATGCATAATTCCTCCTACTTGCACTCTTCACTTGGGGGCAAGTTCCTTCCATGTCATCTTATCCATCATACCTTACATCTAGCTAGCCCGTGAACATCCATGTTACTTATGTTGATCTTGACAAGGTTGAGCCTCTCGATGAACACTATGCATCTTGATATTTATTATCCTTTCCATCAGCATACTCACTTTCTCTCATCCATGGCACCCTATCATGATCTTGCTTATCCCAAGCCTATCCTTCATATCTCTAAGCCTATCTCTGTGCATTTCTGCCATAATCCAAACATTCACTTAGACCTCCATCACCTCTTATCCTAATTGCGCTATCATAGTTATATCCTATCCTATGAAATTGACCCCTTGGTCTTGATCTAAATGAAGAACAAAAAAAATGAAAAAAATTATTTCTCAAAAGTCTCTTGACATGTCCATTCTTTTGGACCACATGCTTTCAGGACCTCTGGTCATCATCCTATATGCTCTCCAACACCGCTCCATGAGCCTACATTGCTATATTCATTTTCCCTAGCTTGGGTAATCTTGAGGAGACTATCCTTGAGGGTCGCATTCACCCTCTTCATCTTTCATTGTCTATTCGTCTTATCTATCAAACTTTCTAATCCATCTGTAATGACCTCTACCTTTCTAGACATTGGGGGCAAACCAATGTGATCTTGCTTGAGATCGAGCAATCTAAAAAAGGCTAAAAAATTGCAAAATGTCCTAAAAAAATCTAAAAATCATAAAAAGTCCTGAAAAATTATCATCTTGGTGAAAGCCTAGCAATAGGCACTTTGATGCATCAACCAAAAAAATCTCTATTGACTATCTTTCAATGAACAGGTATCGGAGCAGTCTAACCCTGAAACTTGAAGATTGAGCCTCGTTCTGGGGACAGTCTTTTGAAAGGCGATAATCTATTATGTATTTGGGCAATCTAACCCAGATTCCTGGGAGTCAACATGCTCTTAGTTACCTTCAAGACACCAACTTACATGGATTGAACTGGTCATACTCTAGGGGCAACCTTCCTGGTTTAGGGGGCACTACCCTACTACTTTTCGGAATCTCTCTCACATTAGTCACCAGTGGTTCTCACTGCGTTTGCCTACTGATGCCTAGCTTTTACTGTGATTTCTCTTCTTGAGAATCTCTCTCACATCGGTCACTAGTGGTTCTCACTACATCTGCCTACTAATGCCTACCTACTACTATGATTTATCTACTTGAGAATCTCTCTCGCATCAGTCACCAGTGGTTCTCACTGTGTCTTCCTACTGATTCCTAGCTATTACTGTGATTTATCTACTTGAGAATCTCTCTCGCGTCTGTCACTAGTGGTTCTCACTATGTCTACCTATTGATGCCTAGCTACTACTGTGATTTCTCTACTTGAGAACCTCTCTCGCATCAATCACCAGTGGTTCTCACTGCGTCTTCCTGCTGATTCCTAGCTATTACGGTGATTTCTCTACTTGAGAGTCTCTCTCGCGTTAGTCATCAGTGGTTCTCACTATGTCTTCCTACTGTCGTCGTACTGATGAGATTTCTCACAAATGACATATATCTACAAATTGACATCAACCTATTGAAGTTGGAGTGGTACTCCGCGCTTCATCTTGGCAATTCTTTACTTCGTTGTATATAACTTTCAGTCACTTTCATGACTCTTTGGTTCCTCTGCAAACCCTCCTGAATTGACACTGATCCAGAGTCATAAGCATGGGGGCAATCAAATCAAGTTTTTACATAGCTTTTAGTCATTTTTGTGATGCTTCGGTTCTTCTGAGAACCCTCCTGCCTTGACACTAATCCAGAGTCATAAGCATGGGGGAAATCAAATCAAGTTTGTCCTCGTAGTATGAGTCAAGTCAGTCATCATTGTTTGCTACTAGGGGCATGGGTCCCCAATCAGATCTTAATCTATTAGGTATTTGAGCAATCTAACTCAGATCCCTGAGGATCAAGCTTCGTTCTAGAGATGATTCTCAAAATCTTAATTTATTAGGTATTTGAGCAATCTAACTCAGATCCCTGAGGATCAAGCTTTGTTCTGGAGATGATTCTTGAAATATTAATCTTTTCGGTATTTGAGCAATCTAACTCAGATCCGTGAGGATCAAGCTTCATTCTGGAGATGATTCTCAAAATCTTAATCTATTAGGTATTTGAGCAATCTAACTCAGATCCCTAAGGATCAAGCTTCGTTCTGGAGATGATTCTTGAAATCTTAATCTATTCGGTATTTGAGCAATCTAACTCAAATCCATGAGGATCAAGCTTCATTCTGGAGATGATTCTCAAAATCTTAATCTATTTGGTATTTGAGCAATCTAACTCAGATCCCTGAGGATCAAGCTTCATTTTGGAGATGATTCTCAAAATCTCATCTCTTAGGTATTTGAGCAATCTAACTCAGATCCCTGAGGATCAAGCTCCATTCTGGAGATGGTTCTCAAAATCTCACTAGGGGCATAGGTCTCCAAATTTGATCACATCTTTGGATTAGACTAGAGTCAGTAATTTTGTCACTTCTCAAGGACAACTCACTACTGACACAATCAACAGGTGTTTTTCAACACTGCAATCAACAGTGTTTCTTAACACTATCTTTGGACACATCTGTGTTTATTAACACACATTGGATATTGCAAACGTAAACAACATCTATCGATATCAGTCAAACACAAAGCACTCACAAGAACAACGGTGTTTATCAACACCCCTATACATAAACACATCTGAAAACTTTGAAGCTGATTGAAGTATGCTAAACTTATTTTTGTATGATGCTTGTTCTCATTGATTTCATTTCTCTTTTCTTTGTCTACTTCTTGTTGGTGTGGTCCTGATGATCCTACAATGTCAAATAAACAGGGTGTATGTGATAAGAGCTCCTGCATTAAGGCGGAAAAGCCTCACATCCCTTGATATTGTTTATTTGTATGCCATGGTGAGTTCGGTACTATCTCCTTGACTGTTATTGCTCTGTTTGTTTACACATGATCGCACTCATGGTTATCCTGGCTTTGAATGCCTCAATACTGGTGTACTCTTGTGATATCAACTAGAAATGACGTCCAGGTCATCTTGGATTTTGTGCCTTGATGCTTACGTTAGTTTTCCATATCTTATCCGATGAAAGTCATATTCATATTCTTATGGTTGCAGCGGCACCAGTAAGGATTATATCGACTCTGATGTTCCAAAAATTCTCTATGATGATAACTATTCAATGGGTCCAACAACCACGTCCTAGAGATTGCATCTAGCATAGGATTGCACTTTCATTGCATCTAGCATAGGATTGCACTTTCACTGCATCTAACATAGGATTGCACTTTCATTTGCATCTAGCATAAGATTGCACGTTCATTCTAGACTTGCATTCTAGACAATGTTTTGGTGTTCACTTCTTTGTGTTCTCCTTGATTTGTACGATGAGGGGTTCTTCTTCACCATTCTGGCTTCATCACTACTTCCCAAGTGTTTGATCCTCGCTCTCGCTCTTCAATTCCAAATGCTTTGAACTGGAATCTAATTTTCAAAAGTGTTCCATTTTCGGGATCGAAATCAAAATCTGACACTTCTATATAGCTCAAAATCACATTTTAAATCTTGCAACTGATGCGATCGGACGCTTGTGCAGTCAACCTTCTGACGTTGCTTTCTTGTCAGAACCATATCCACTCAACAATCTCTCCAATCTTTGACATTTCTTCCAAATTTTTCCATAATCTTTTCTGATTTCTTCTTGACCTTCAATTCAACTTCTCTCTACGATTTATCGCTTTCAATCCCATTATGGCGTGTCATCTTTCCATTTCTCTCCCGAGGGGGCAGGATGACTACATCATTGAATCACCTTCAATCTATCTTAATCAATCTGATCTGATTTCAATCTATTAGGTGTCTGGGTGATCTAACCCAGATTCCTGAGGATCAAGCTTCATTCTGGAGATGATTCTTGAAATCTCATCTATTTGGTGTCTGGGCAATCTAACCCGGATTCCTAAGAGTCAAGCTTCATTCTGAAGATGGTTCTTGAAATCTCATTGCCAGGTATTGGGGCAATCTAACCCTAACTCCTGAAGATTGAGCTTCATTCTGGGGATAGTCTTTTGAAAAGTGATAATCTATTAGGTATCGGGAAATCTAAACTAGATTCCTGAGAATCAAGCTTCGTTCTGGAGATGACCCTCAAAAACTTGATTTAATTGACATCTCGACAATCTAACCTAGACTTCGAAGAGTTAAGATCTATTCTGGAGATGACTCTGAAACCTTCATCAATCGATCTTTTCATCAATTCTCGAAATCAATTTTAACTATTCTTCTATGCTTCAGACATCAGACTATTCTTTGAATCAATGCCATGCTCGCACATCAATTCAAAGAGGGGAAAAATGTAACACCCCAAAATTGGCACCTTGCAACCCTAACCAATTTTGTTGCATTTATCATTCTTCTGAATCATCAAAGTCCTATTGTACTAGGCAATTCTGAGTTTTGACTGACTCTACTTGACTTAAGTGTCAAATGCAGAAAACCCTAAATCTGCATTAATCACATATTGTATTTAATTCATAAAATATCAATTATAATTGGTTAATATATCCTATGATCGAATTAATTTAATTACAAAGTCCTAGCACTTTAATTAAATTAAATTCATCCTTTTAGCTAAAATACATAAAGAGAAATTAAATAATATTTGATTATTAAATAAATATCCTTATTTCAATAATTGAACTTAATTGTTCAAATAATTGAGAAAATACATTTATGAGGTCATATTCTATTTATTTAATTAAATCTTCTCTCCAAACTATTCTCTCTAGTTCAGAAATAGAAACTTTGAGTTAACTGTGATTTAAAAGAGAAACAAATCAGTTAAACTAAAACAAACAACAGTTGATTGTTTCTCTCAAAATAAACTTGCTATTCTCAATTGGATTTCAATAAGTCAATTGTTTCTCTCAAAGGAAACTTTCCATTCTAACTGGACTCTCATCCTATAAAAGAACCTCATTTCTCATTCAAAAAAAGAGGGAGAATTTATTGTTACATCTAATCACTGCTGCATTTTCAATTCAATAGTTTTCATGCATTTAAACTCTCACATTTCTTAGCTTGCATTTGAAATAAACTAATCTCTTTTTTGGATTAATCATGTCTAGTCTAGCTTCTTTCAAGCATTCTTAGATTAATCTCATTTTTAGATTAATATTGCAATGTTCAATTTCTTAGCTTAATCTCATTTCTAGACTAATCTTGCAATCTGTCATTCCTAGATTAATCTTGCATTTACTTTTCTAGATTAAATCCTCCATTCTTAGATTGGTCTAGGTTGTTGGATTCTCAATTTTGAGAGCTTATTCAAAACCCCCAGCTAGATAGGAGGCAACAGGTCGACTCACGCAGACATGCACGATAAATAAATTCATATTCATTCTTGTGTGTGACTGGTGAACAATGACCATGTTGAAGTGTATGGCTAAATTAGAGGCCCATATTTAGCATATACAATCACCAACAGAGATGAAGTTGCAGGTTTGTGGGTGCATAGAAAGTAAACCATGACTATAAAAGCAAAGGTTTGGGCTTGATAAGGGTATGTTTTTATGTTCTAAGTTGTTTGTACATGTCAAGTATATGGTGTAGGATCCAAGAGTTGGGTCTAGAAGGGAGTTTTGGCTTGGATTTCATAAAGCCCTAGTTGTAGGCTTGAATTGGTGAGGGTCTTGTAGTTTGGGTATTTGCAGAGGGTTGTTGGCCAAAAAAATTACATAATCCTTACATTTGAGACATATATAAAGATTATTGAAAAGAACAGAGTCTGGGAGTAAGTACTTTATATAGTTTCTTTGCAAAGTGGGTCAATTAGGCTTAGGAAGGAAGGTTGGAGAAACAGGATTTGGGGTTGATTATCCAAAACAACCACACTTGGGGGTCAAAAAGGGTATTATAATCTACCATTTTATTTTGGAGTGTTTTGGGAAGTTTGGGAAAAAAGTCCAAAAATCAAGGAAAATAGAGCTACTAGGTCTACTAGTCCTATTTAGGCTTATGAGTGGATTGGGGTGCCATATCCATTGTAGGGGATTGCACCCAGTTGGAGAAAGTGTGGAATGATGTTGGAAGTTGATTTAAAGTTCTAGAGGCAGTGAGTAGGTCTTTTCATTCATTTTATGTAATTGGAGCCTATGGTGCATTTGGGGCTCCTAACAACGCATGACAAAGATATAATATGGAAGTGAACATACATACAACACATGAAATAGATTTAGTATGGAAATAATGCACACATACAATGCATGGAAAAGATATAATATTAAAATGAACATACATACATATATACAATGCATGACAAAGACATAATATAGAAATAATACATACATACAACACATGAAAAAGACATAATATGGAAATGATACATACATACAACACATGCCAAATATAAAATTGTAAGAGTAAAAATGTATTTTCACTTATTAATTAGATCATTATTGATTTAATTATTAAGTCACCTTTTTATCTCTAGTTCACTTAAGCTAAACTTTAGACATGCAATAATTAATTCTTTATTAATTATTCATGCAACCTAGGTTTCTCCACCCTTCTTAGAGTTTTGATCTCCTTTATTATGATTGATCACTTTGTAATTATCAATTATTTTGTAATTCCATTCTATTATTATTGAATCAATTGAGGATGTTTCCTCTTCCACAAATCTATTTCTAGCCTCGATAGCTTTTGCTTCTCTCTTTCTGTGACAGGTGTTTACAAGCAGGTGATTCTTGGGAGCTGTAGGGTTGATAGTTTTTCATCAACTCCAATATGGTATTAGAGCTCCGCCCTTTCATGCCCTTGTTCTCTTCATGAGAGTTTTTTGGTCTTGCCTTTCAAATCTGATTTTTTGTGAAAAGTTGTGTGGATTTGGGGTGGAGATATTTTAGGAGCACTATGTGCACCAATCAACCTCACGATTGTGTCCAGAATGCCCCAAAACCCCCATTTTCATATAAGGCACATCCAATTTGGACACAGTTGAAATCTGGGCCCTCTTTTTTGCATGCACGACCTTGGCATACTTTTCATGACAAAAGAATGCCTCGGTTTTCATACCGCCTTGGTTTCCATACTTTTAATGTTAGCAATCGCAGGTATAAGATTTGGGTTAAATTTGACAGCCACCAACTCGTCATACAACTTGCCCTTTTTTTCATAATGAGAACCTTGTGGTTTTTTGCTCGTATCTTGCGCATACGATATCATATTTTGACCTATCTTATATAGTTGGAAATCTCTTTCCCAGCTCTATCTAAATCTGGAGGTTAGATTTTCTGATGTTTCCACCTTTCAGGTTTTTTTACCAATCAAATTTAGGGTTCTTTTTTGCACTCTACGAGCCATATCTTGCTCATCCAGACTCTGCTTTTTGACTTCCACGTGGTGTTGAAAAGCTGGTTCAGTGCTCTATCTTATTTCATGGCTCTCGCACCTCGATTCTTCTCTAAGTATTTTTTATTCATATTTTGTGTTTTTGCAATCTAGTGGATATCTTGGATGTTTCAGGTCCTGAGATCTTTTTCTGTGCATGTGATGACTTCTTTTTAGCTGTTATTCATATTTCTACAGATTTTTTTCATTCTTGGATATTGTAGACATCTATTTTTGTCACATTTCTTTTTTTTGAAAACGCACTGAAATAAAGTGTCATCTGATGTCTGCTTGGGATCCTGCACATTTTGTGCTTGATTGTACTCACACTATATTATAAAGTGCCATGGGGGGTTTGATGTTTGCTTTGTTTTCAATCTACCTTTGTCAAGTGAGTGTTCCTTCCACAATATTACCCTCATGATGTGTGTCAAGAGAGTGATCCTTCCATGACAACATCCTTTATATGTGTTTGTACGTTCTTCATCATGCAGTTATTCATGACAGTCTGATTCAGTGTACCTGTCACGCCTCTCCCTGCTCTGCATTATGGGGGTATCTCTTGTTGGTTCTAATGCTTCCTTAGTTCGATGGAGTGATCTATGTATTCAATATTTGTTCCTACATACTAGGCAGATGTAGTGGCTGGGTACCTATGCATTTCAGTGAGATGAATCATTTACCATAGGGACACTCTTTCATTCTTGTTTTGAATACATCCTTCTATCTTCAATTGATCACCTCTTTAGACTTTGTTTACAGTCTTCTCTACCTGATCATGTTCTATTACAGTGGAGGTTCTAGCAGTTATTCTTTGACAGTGTTTGCAACATCATGCTTCAGAGGTGCTCTACATGTTCTTCCTTTGTTCCTATTCTTCTGGGACATTATCTAGTTGGAGGGTTCTTCAGTCCTTCACTAGTCTTGATCTCTTTTTTCGGAGAAGGGGTTTTCCCACTATGTTTTCTCTTATTTCTCCACTTTATAGAGATTTGGTTGTGATTGAGTACCTGATTAGGCCTTGTTGCCGAGACCCATTTCCTACTTTTAGTAGTTGTTTCTAGGTTTTTAGCTTCTCCCTAAGTTTATCTTAAGGGGTTGTTAGAGTAAATGATATTTTCACTTATTAATTAGATCATTATTGGTTTAATTATTAAGTCACATTTTCACTTATTAATTAAATCATTACTGATTTAATTACTAAGTCACCTTTTTATCTCTAGTTCACTTAAGCTAAACTTTAGACATGCAATAATTAATTATTCATGCAACCTAGGTTTCTCCACCCTTCTTAGGGTTTTGATCTCCTTTATTAGGATTGATCACTTTGTAATTATCAATTATTTTGTAATTCCATTTTATTATTATTGAATCAATTGAGGATGTTTTCTCTTGCATAAATCTGTTGTTTCTAGCCTCCATAGCTTTTGCTTCTCTCTTTCTGTGATAGGTGTTTACATGCAGGTGATTCTTGGGAGCTGTAGGGTTGATATTTTTTCATCAACTCCAATAAAAATAACTAGAAATGAGCATGTTGATATGTATATATGAATTTTTTTGTACAAAATGTGGCACACATCATCTTAAAATCTTTACGAAATCAACATATCTAGATACAATGTGGCATACACCATCTCAAAATGTGCCATATGGCATCTCAAAATAAGAAACAAATACAAATGTTTCTAGGACATCCTATTATACTGGTGGATCATCAAAATGGATCCTCTTCGAAGTACTCTTTGGCTGTGATGGATCCTGCATTCAAACACAAAAGTGAAACCCCAAGTTAGATTACTTAATTTATATGGTTTCTACAATTCAAAAAAAAATCAAAATCATAGTCAACAATAATAAATAAATAAAATTTAAAATTGAACTCTCATGTACCTCACCTCTCTGTCTCCTCGTGCGGTCAGGAGTCCTAACATATGTCCTTGGTAGCGAAGGGACATTGCCACCAATGTCAACTCCAATATGTATTTGTTTGCGAAAATGAGATTGATCTGAGTATACTATTTAATTTTAAATCCTTGGTAGAAAATACATGTTTACAAAATAATTGAATTAACATTAAAACTTACTTGTGTTGAACTTTATTCAGGCAGTGTTGGTTGGGTCATCAATGATACAAACCCTTGGCATTGTACCTCCCTCAAACTAGGGGTGACCTACAAAAGTCAAACAGATACTTGATACAATTACGACTTGATCATATTATATATACTTGATAGTAAAATACAAACAAATAAATTTAGAAATATACGTACCATGGTTCTATCACTGCGAATTGAGATTCTTGTGACTCTACTGTGGCGAACAGGTCACACGATATCGTCAGACACCACTGTCTGTCCAATAAACAATGTAAATTAAAAATGAGTATGCACAAGTGACAAATATACATGTATGCATAAACAATATAAAATACTTAATTACCTACCCCTTGTCAATGCCTGATGCCTGAACCCCCTCACATTGCCCCCCAGTGGCAGCTGGTGAAACCTGCATCAGTATGTAATAAGATGATCATAAAAATTAGAAAACACATGTATATACTATCATAAAAAGGAAACCAATGAGTACATTTAAACATATGTACCGTGGAAGTGTCAAGGCCAAATGAAATGGCTGAAAGCATGGACCCCTCCACCTGTTCCATCTCCTCCTCTGTCATCAACTGAACATAAATGGAACACATAAAAAAACATAAGTGGGCAATCATTATAAGAAAATTCTACTAAAAATATGAACGTGTAAAATTAAATACAATGTGACAAGTTAATTGTTTACTCTTACCGTAATAGTAGGAGTCCATGGCTCTGCACGCCCCTCCTCGTCTCTCCTGTGATGCACATCTCCATGAGGTGCTTCATTGCATGTAGTGTGTTGTGTAGTATTGTCCACCTCGAAGACATAGTTATATGCATCACTATCATTTAGGGGACCCAAGCACATATTCTTTCACACATAATGCAAGTGTGGGGCACACAAACATGTGAGCTCGTGGAGGATATAGAAGGGCCAGAATCATCAGCACAAGGAGGCAAAAATGTCACACTCTACTTAACTAGTAGATCACTTAAGGTGTAAATGGCTCGAAGAGTCCGTGAGTCGGCCTCAACAATAATATCAGGATGTTGCACTGCAGGAGGTGGTGAAATCTTGGGGGGGGGGGAAGGGGACATATGTGCAATATTTCACCCGGTGTGCCCATGGCGTGTCCCGAGGAGTGCCTAAGCCTACGCCCCAGTTCAGTCTCATGCTCCAATAATTTACTTTGTGACCGAGCACAAATTCAACATACAATTTTCTTAAGAAATATAATGAGACATCTAAATTTTTGTGGGGTGATCTATCAAAAACCATCCACAAGCGGTCCCAAAACTGGTCACGTATCGCATCATTTGTGCACCATTTAATTGACAACTTGGGATTTTTAGGGTCCACTTTTAACCCAATTTTGGAATCCACAAAAAGGTTACATGTGTCATGTTTTGTTATAGTTAGGTTCATAACTTGATCATAATCAAGCCCATCGTCAAACTCAGCGTGCATGGAATCACGCCAAAGAAGTGTAGCATTATGTTGCTCTGTAAGTTTATCCATATTTTCAATAATGGAGTTTAACGTGGAAAACATGGGGCACAATGTGGGGATATTGGAATATGTAGTCTGAAATCCTCTAAGAAGATTTAGATTGCCTCCTATAAGATCCTTTAAAGGTTGAGAGTCTGAGATTGGTTGGTCTTTTGAAGGTGGGGGATTGTTTTCAGGTGGTTGTGGGTTGTTTGGAGGTGGTTCCAGATTGTTTGTGGGATCATTGGGAGGGTTTTTTGATTGGTTTGATTCCATGTCTGATTACAATAAAAACCAAATATGCAATTATAATCAATTTTAAAAAATGATAAACAATATCAATTAAACCCTAGTTTTTATAAAAAATTGCAAATTTCAATTAAAAGACAAAAACAACATAAACAACTTATAAATTTTATGTGTACCTATTGAACTTGGAGATAAATGTCAAATGGCCAAATCGGATATGCGATTGGTTTCAGATATGAGAAACCCCTGGGCTACGTTTTACGTTTTCACTATGAAACGCAGCCCACGGGCCTAAATAAGTTTTACTAGCTAAAATTGGATATCCGATAATATCGAATATTATTGGATATTCGATTTTATATCGAATATCCGATTAGGCTTGTGCTTTGGCTTTTGGTTTGGCCATGTGTACCGACACCTAGGCCTACTAAAAAGTCAACATGCTTTTTAGTGCGCTTTTAGATGAGTGAAAAGATCATTTTTTGACATCGCCAGTTTTTGGCATACCATGATCCTGCACATAGGTCCATATAAAACATTTGTTTGGAGTGTAGAAGTGAGTTACACGAAAGCAATCTATTGAAGACAACTATTTAATTTTTACATTCGAGTAATGTTTTGATGCTAATTGAAGAGAGTTGAAATTTTTTCACAATTTTAGCTTATGGGTTATTTGTTTTTTCACTTTGAATAAATTTTCTTTCTTTCAAAATGAAACTCGAGAATAACTAATTTCATGCCATGGCAAATTCTAAAACATTGCCGAAATGTTGTTGTTCATCAACATTGGTCTGACAAATTTTATACATAGGAGAAATGAAATTTTTTAATGGCGTGAACCGGTTATTGGTTGGTAATTCTAGGAAATTTTCAGTGAATATTTAGAACTGTTTAGCCTAAAATATGTTTTCACATTGGATGGTTCCAATTTGACATTATGATTTTGAATAAAAAAGGGCATCTAAACATGCACGACAATGTTAAATTGTAGTCACAATATTAAAATGGTTTAGAAATAAACTTGGAAATCGACCTGAAAATCTTCAGACAAGACAATAGAAATGCGGTCCAATACTCTTCTTCAAAGCGTTATCAATGACTATCGGATAAGAAAAGTTGAGCCGATGTTATTTATAATTGACGAATCAATACGCTTATTTGGTGCGCGCACTAAAAAGGAGTCCCTGCAATTTTTTTTCAAATCACAAATGTTAGTTATGCAAAAAATAAATGGAGCAAAATTGGTATACAAGAGAAAAAGGCATGAAAACCAAAATTCATAAAACTCTCACCTTCACCAATGAGACAAATGCACAGTCGAACGATGCAAACCCCAAATCTTAGTGTATTAGCAACCTAAAATTAGAAAAATTGGAACACCTTACAAACAGATTTGACATCGTTAAGTCACTATTTGTATTTGGTCTACCAAACATTGAATGGTTTGTCAGATAAATATTGAAAACTATGAAATAAGTTGTTATTTTAAAGAAGCAGTTAGGAAATGATTTCAAACAAACAGTTACGAAATGATCTCAAGCATAATCCCAGCAGAGATTTTATCCAATATTCTCGTTGCTCGAAGCACGAATCTCGACATTACAATCGTTATTGATATCATATGATAAACCAACGACAAGGATTAAACAAAAACCCACATTTAATGTAGATTTGAGGAAAGAATTTCACAAATTTTAAAATTTCACGGAATCTATAATTTCACCGATTCAGGGTCTCCACTATGAGACTGAAGAACCTCTCGGCTAACAAAATAGAGCTTAATAATTAAAACTATCACAATCTCAACCTAACCAATCTAAATAACCTATAGCACAAATTACTGTACCTCAAATGTTGAGCATATAAATCTTGTTTTTCAAACCTGTTCTTCAAACTTCCTCCAAGAATTTTCTGCATAAAAAAACACTATATTAAACCACATAAAGATACATGCATGTTTGAAGCTCAAAATTTATCTGCAAATCCATATTCCACAACTGAAACGAGGTTGCAGTGCACCTCAAATGTTGACCTCCTGAAGAAGACAAATCCTCTAATCAACAACAAAATGAAAATATACTCAATCCAGCACCTGCACCAGCACCTGCACCAGGGCAATGGTGAGAATAAGCAAAAATATGGTAATTCCCTTCATACACAAGGCTTCAAATGAACGTATAAAAGACAGATTGAAAAGAGGAATAAAAACATTTTTTTAGGGCAAACTGTTAATTTGATGAAAAGTTCAAGTGGGAGGATTTTGTATAACACCAACTACGAACCTTGTCTGCAAAATTCAGTTTCAATGGCTCATACTACATTGTATGTTTTCATGCGAATGATAGAGAATAGCAAAATTTAAGACGAGATGGTTACACCTGATATATTCGCTATCAGCTATCACAAACGGTTTACGCATTCTTTGCCACAATGGAGTTCCATGGACTGTAAGAAACCCTAATCATATAATATTTAATATCATAAGATAATATATAATATTATATCAAATAATATACTATTATTGTATAATATTATATTACTATATATAATATAACATTGTAAAAATTTATTTTCTTATATAATATAAGACCAAATCATATCATATTATATAATATAATATTATTATATCATACTATATGATATTATATCATATATCATATATCATATAATATAATATACTTTTTATTATATAATATAATATTACACAATATAATCTTTGCATATAATATAATGATGATAGTGACGAAGTCCTCACTTCATGGAGATTACAGGAAAGAGTTTCACAGATTCCAAAGTTTCCCCGTTTGAAACTCAAACAAAATATGTAAAGTTTAAAAATAAACTTTCAACATAATGTGGTGGTTTTTGTCTATTATTTTTCTTTGATTTTCATATTTTTCAAATTATATGATGTTCATTATTTTATAAAAAATATGATGGGAGTATCTTTATAAAATAATGAACATCATATAATTTTGAAAAATATACAAATAAATGAGAAAAATAATAGACAAAAATTACCAAGTTTATTTTTAACAACTAAAATATATTTATGATATTAAAAATTAAGTGCTCCCGTCAACTCTCCTTAGAATTATATTTAACCTTAGACCATAAAAATCTAATATTCTATTCTATTTCGTTTCTATGTGAGATGGTGTTTACACACGGTGTTTACCAGTAGTGGACATACCACCTATACCCATTCACTCAATTTTAATCATTTATTTACCAGTAGTGGATCATTTATATACCAATGTTGGTCATTTTTTAGCTTTTTTGACCCATGATTGGCTCATTTGTGCACCACTACTAGTGATTTATTGGACCACTTTTTGACCCCTTCGTTTTCTATAGAATGCATTGCTATTGGCCAAAAGCTGAAACCTTAGCTTTAAGAAGTTAAGTCGCATTCGAAAACAACTAAAAAAAACATCGAAATCCAATATCATTTGGTACCTCAATTGAACACGCAAAGTTAGCCATAGCGACTACGAGTGCCTTTCCCTATTGATTTTTTATAAAATTGAAGATTGACTTGAAAGAAATTTGACGAACTTAGCCTCATCCGTTCCCAATGAATTTTATAACGGTGATCGCTGTGGTGGAGGTGGCAGGAAGCGGTACAGTACAAAGTTGATTGGACTGGGACAGAAAGGAGTACTGGATGCCAACGATGGCATGGATGGTCATGGCATGGCCGGTGCAAATATGTTGCACCGTAGCCAGTGCCGGAGCTAATGGGACTGGTGCGAATTTCCTGTCCCATAGCCAGTGCCTGGTCATCTTGCATTGGAGCGCTAGGTGCTCGATTTGAAGTAGATATAAATTTAGATCGCTTCATTGAATGAGAAAATATTAGTATACAGTATAGAAATTAAAATTCAGCATTTGGAACTTGGAAATGAAGAACAAGGCTTGATTATCGCGGGGATTTCGATGAAATGGATTCTTTAATGGTGGCATTTTAGTTGAAACAGATTTCATTTCCCTTCCTTCTGTCATACGATGCTATCCACTTCCACATCCCATCTCAAAGCACTGTGTAGAGATGATCGCTTGAAGGAGGTGCTAAACGCTCTTCTTACCACACACAACCCGCCTTTAGACTCCTATTTGTATCTTCAACTATTGCAGAACTATATTGTTAAGAATAAGCTTTCAGAGGGTAAGCTAATCCATTCTCTCGCTACTGACAGGGGATTTACATTTCCTGCACGCACATTTTTTCAAAATAAGCTCATCAACATGTATGCCAAGTGCGGTAGTTTGACGGAAGGTAGCAAACTTTTTGAGGACATGACAGAACGAAATGTCTCTTCATGGAACGCTATGGTTGCAACCTACACAAGACATGGGTTTCCTCATGAGGCATTGACTCTGTTTCACCAAATGCAACGAACAGGTGCTCAACCAGATCAGTTCACCTTTGCCAACATCCTCTCGGCCTGCGCCAAATTAGGAGCATTGGAAGATGGCACGAATATTCATCAAGGCATAATTGAGAGTGGATATTCGTCTGATGTTGTGCCTGTGATTGCCCTTATAGACATGTATGCTAAATGTGGAAACGTACACAAGGCATGGAAACTGTTTGACAGAATGCTTCAAAGAAATGTTGTCTCATGGACTGCAATGATTGCTGGTTATGCACAGAATGGATTTGTTGGAAAGGCTTTTGAAACTTTTAGAGAAATGAAAGTGGCGGGTATAAAGCCAAACTTTGCAACTTTTGCCACCATCCTACCAGTTTGTGCAGAAATGGGATCTTTGGAACAGGGTATGGGCATCCACCAAAGTGTAATACAAAGCGGAGTTTTGCCAGATGTTGTAGTTGCTAGTGCCCTGGTAAACATGTATACAAAATGTGGAAGCATACATAAGGCATCAGTACTGTTTGGTAAAATGCCTGAGAGAAATGTGGTCTCTTGGACTGTGATGATTGCAGGATATGTACAAAACGGGCATACTGAAAAGGCCTTGGAGATTTTAAAGCAAATGCAATTGGTAGCTGTAAAGCCAAATTCCACAACCTTTGCCAGCATCCTCCCAGCCTGTGCCAAAGTGGGAGCTTTGGATGTGGGTATGTGCATCCATCAAAGCATAATAGAAAGTGGATTTTTGTCAAATGTTATAGTTGCAAATGCCCTGACATACATGTATGCACAATGTGGAAGTGTACAGAAGGCACATAAATTGTTTGAGAAAATGCCTGAAAGAAATGTTGTCTCGTGGACAGCTATGATTGTAGGGCTTGCACAAAATGGCTTTTTTCAGAGTGCCTTACTAACTTTTAAGCAAATGCAATTGGTAGGTGAAAAGCCAAATTCCACAACCTTTGCCAGCATACTTCCAGTCTGTGCTGAAATGAGAGCTTTGGAACACGGAATGAATCTCCATCAAAGCATAATTGAAAATGGATTTTTGTCAAATGTTGTAGTTGCAAGTGCCCTCATGGACATGTATGGAAAATGTGGAAGCATAGAGAAAGCACATAAACTGTTTGACAAAATGCCTCACAGAAATGCAATCTCATGGACATTTATGATTTCAGGATATGCACAAAATGGACCTGTTGAAAATGCCTTCCAAATTTTTCAGCAAATGCAATTAGCAGGTGTAAGTCCTAACTCCACAATCTTTGCCAGCATACTTTCAGCCTGTGCCAAGTTGGGAGCTTTGGAACAGGGTATACTGATCCATCAGAGCATAGTGAAGAGTGGATTATTATATGATGTTGTTGTTGTGAGTGCTCTAATAGACATGTACGCAAAATGTGGATGCATACATAAGGCAAGGGAACTGTTCGACAAAATGCCTCAGAGAAATGTGATCTCGTGGACAACAATAATTTCAGGATATGCTATGCATGGGTATGGCGAGGATGCCCTCAAACTCTTTGAACTAATGCAGCACTCTGGAACATACCCGGACTATGTAAGTTTTGTTTGTCTTTTATTTGCATGCAGCCATGCAGGTTTAGTGGATGAGGGCTGTAAATACTTCAATGAAATGAGTGATACATACTGTATTATACCTACATTGGAACATTATGTATGTATAGTTGATCTTCTTGGCCGTGCTGGCTATCTTGAGGAAGTCTTAAACTTTATCATCAAAATGCCAATTAAACCGGAAGTGGTTGTGTGGATGAGCTTACTTGGCACATGTAGAACACATAAAAATATAGGGCTAGGTTTATTTGCAGCAACTTTCCTTTTTGAGATGGATCCTGAGAATGCTGTGCCTTATGTTCTTCTGTCGGACATCTATGCAGAAGTTTGCAGTTGGGGTGATGTTCAGAAGGTAAGAAGAGTGATGGAAGATAGAGGAATAAAAAAGACACCTGGATGTAGTTGGATTGAAGTCCACAAAAGGGTACATGCTTTTTGTGTAGAAGACAGATCATACCCACACACAGAGGAAACCTACCTAGAGTTGGAGAAATTGTCTTGTGAAATGAAGTAAGCGGGTATCTTCCAGATTCAAGGCATGTATTGAATGATGTGGAGGATGAAAATAATTATTTCTCTGCAGGGTTGGCAATTGCAAATGTGTTGTAATAGGCATCTCCAGAACAATTATTGTGGTTATATTTAGACACGAGTTTTCAGCAGTTCGTAAATATGATTTTGAGTGCTTTTGGATTCAACTCTATAAGATTTTTGCAATCACTATTACAGATCACTCAGAGAAATCCGTCATCAGATTAAAAAGGAACTGAGACCATATTGCAACTGTCCTGGAGTGGGTGAACAGTATTTGTAATGCCAAGTGAAGCAAGCAGTATATACAGGCACACACTATAACAATGTTATATACAGTTGAATTCTGATAGCAATATCACAATGTTGTACATGTTAGATTATAGACACTAAATAAAAATTGACTTATGTTATCTGTTCCTTATTTGCATTTGGAGAGCTAGACTATGCTATTGACTTGCCCAAATCAGATGCACATCACTACCCATATACCGGTGAGGTATTTTTCAAAACCTCGCTTCATGTGATTGAGATGTGACATTAAACCGTATTTCAAGAAGCCTGTACATTTCTATAGTAAAAAGCTGAGGAAGAGGTTGAGAATGGGAAAAAGTGATTAAAGTGATAAGAGAGGCAATTTTCAGGAAGCTACAGCAGCTCAGCCAGCTGGAACTGTGAAAGAATGTCTTGCCGCGGAACCAATGTTTATAGATGTTTCTCTAACCATTCTGATTTTTGGTATGGTCAGTGTAACAGAGTTTCTCCAAAAACGGGGAGGACAGGAAAAGGAAAGAAAAGAAAATGAAAGGTGTTTTTATAGTCCATGATATCATGCAATCTATTTTTGGGTCTATGAATTGGCTTATAGTGTTATGGGACTATCCCATACTCCTTGTGAGAAGCAACAGGGCATACCTATCATACCCCAAGGAATTTGAATTTGTGACCTTTCTTAAATAAGTACAAGTTCTCCACTACTAAGCCAACTGAAACTATACAATTTAAAATAAGTAAAAATTACAATTTATTATAAATGTAACTGAAATTTGTATAAAGATATAGTAATGTATTCTAATTTGTTTTATAGGCAACAATCTTTAACATGTCTTTCTTTCCTGGAGTGAAAATTGTAGCATTGATTAAGACTGTATTGTTAGGCTTTAGAATACCACCTTTTCCACTATTTGGTGTCTTAATGTCATGATATGTTAATCTCTAAGTTATGTTGATGATTAGTGACCAACACTTAGTCATTTCATTAGGCAGTTTTAGTTGGCTATCACTGTGGCCGAGCTAAAACTATGCAAGGCCGAGCAACATTGTCGAGCAGTTTTCAGTATGCCTAGTTACATTGTCGAGCCGAGTGACATTGCCGAGCCGAGTAAAGACAGAGATGTTAAATGCCGAGTGACAGACAGTCAAAGTGCCGAGCAGGACAATTTTTGTATATTTGTCAAGAATGATACAAACTTCAAGGATAAGTGATCCGGCCGACTAGTATAAGCTTTTTGGGCCGACATTGTGTGCATTTAATATTTTCATACGGAGTTAGTTATGCATTTAATTATTTTATCCAATGCATGACTCATTGTAAGCATTAATTGTTTTACCATCAAGGCATGGATATCAGATCTTGATCGTTGATCTAGATCTCACTGTCAGATCTGTATAGATATATTAGATTGCTTCGAAACCCTATTTTATGTATGTATGTGCAAGAGGCAGAAGAGGAATTGTTGAAGTGACTGCATTTTGTGAAATGCACAGAGGGTTACTTTGTTCAGAAGCAGAGATCAAGCAGAGCATAACACAGTAAGGATATATCAGATTATAAGATCAGAAGAGATACTGAAAAGAGGAGATCCGTCATCAGCATCAGAGTGCATATCGAAGGATCAATACTTGAGACTTTCTAATCATTGTATCAGGTGAAAATCT
>MU227297.1:2015741-2026339 GCA_018584345.1 Thuja plicata
GTCCCATGAAGGGACATGTCTATCCTATCCTCATTCCCAATATAAATGAAAGAGAGATTGTTGCATTTGGAAAATACATACAACATAGAGTGTTATTACATTTGCAGCTATCCTAAAAACTTAACAATATAAGATGTTGATCGTTGATCTAGATCTCAATGTCAGATCTGTATAGATATATTAGATTGCTTCGAAACCCTATTTTATGTATGTATGTGCAAGAGGCAGAAGAGGAATTGTTGAAGTGATTGCATTTTGTGAAATGCACAGAGGGTTACTTTGTTCAGAAGCAGAGATCAAGCAGAGCATAACACAATGAACAACAGAGTAAGGATATATTAGATTATAAGATTAGAAGAGATACTGAAAAGAGGAGATCCATCATCAGCATCAGAGTGCATATTGAAGGATCAATACTTGAGACTTTCTAATCATTGTATCAGGTGAAAATCTCTTATTAGAGTGGTTTTAGCAGGCCTTTATTTATCTCTTAACAGAGTGCTTACTTCATTGTAAGTTTAAATCCTTTAACAAGGTAGATTGTAATGATCTGAAGCTTTTAACAGAGCAGACCTTTAACAGGGTAGATTACATTTTGTAATCAAACATTGTAACCTTAACAGGTACACTTTATTACTGCAGTAGTGAAGACTTTTGTGGGTGTCATCCCCACCCCAGTTTTACCTATTTGGGTTTCTGGGTTACCAAATTGTTGTGTTATGTGTTACTTATTTCATGGTGTGGATGCTATCTGAGATTACCTTAGATTCATTTATGTATGAATGTGTTATCAGTTCGTTTAAGTGTTTATATTTGAAGATCTGATTCACCCCCCCCTCTCAGTATCTTGCTTTCCCATTATTGTATTTCCAACATGATATTGTTGACAAAATTTAGTAGATTCTAGATTGTTTGTGCAAATGCTATTTTCAAAGTTGATAAAATCTATTGTCATTTGTCATTTCAAAAAAAAGTACTAACCTCTAGCATTGTTCATCAAATGAAAAAAATAGATACTCCAATGCCAACCAAAATTTGAATACATCATTTTATAATATCAATTGGGGTTTCAACATGTTACCAAGTATAATATTTAGTATATCAGGTTTAAAAATTATGCTCACTCTTCTAGAGGAATCAATCACTTCCCATGGCCGAGAAAATGTTGCTGTTACCTATTTTTACACCTTCGGGTTAAAAATAGCCTCACACAAGATTCTACGCCATCATTGGAAAATTGAGGAGTTAAATATTAAAAGAGAGCAAAACAAGTTACTTCTATTTCTTTTGATTTGTGTGATAAAAGTAAGTAAAGATGAATGATGTTCTTTATTTATTCTTAAGAGCTCCAAAAATGAGGGCTAAGTGTTCAAAAGTTTTGAAGTCTCCCACATGTGTAGGTCAAAGTTGAGTTCATTTTTGTACTTGGAGGGAGATTAAATTTTGAAGTGAAGGAAATTTTGCTGAGAATGCATAGTCATGTGGAATAGCAAGAAATGAAACATGTCCTCATGTATGCATTAAGTAGAACTAGGATTTTGTCAAGAAGACTTGAGTCACCATTCAAAAAAGCCCTATTTTCAATAGTTTTCTATGCTGTTATAGATTCAAGATAGCGGCCAAGGGTGAACATCAGTTGAGAAATGAAAACAATCAGACCTTAATCAAGGAGAACAACTTTTCATGTGAAGAACATTGAGTTTGCAGATTTTGAATAGCAGATTGAGATGAAGAAACACAAAGTATCACCCAAGAACAAGTGATATTCTTTTAAGAACAGCAGTTGACAACAACAAAGATCACATAGAGCAGTGAGTTTGCATAAAAGGAGGGCAGACTTGAATAAGAACATGCGAGTTTCTCTCATGGAAAGGGCAGTTTATTAAAGAGTAGCAGAACCTCGTGAAGGAGCAGCACTCCCAATGCATGAACAGTGGATGAAGGATGGAAACCACAGTCTATTCACAGTGGACAACGGATAGGTTAAAGGGAGAGCATCAGCTTTAATCAATGGAGCAGCCAAACCCGCAATTAACAGTCTGAGCATTTAACAGAACACCAAGTTAGGATCAAGAGACCATAAAGCATCATAAGGAACAAAGGAACAGCATAGATGCAAGAACAACACTTCCTCATCGTTGTCAAGCAGGAAATGGCGTCAAATCCAAGACAAACCCTGCCTTGCAGCCTATATATGATTATTGGTATTTGGGACATAAGATGGATTATACACCATGTAGTTTCCGAGTTTCCTTCAAAACCTTTGGTTTAGAAATATGATGGATAAACAACACTTCCTCATCATTGTCAAGCAGGGAATGGTGACAAAAGTTAGGTTTTAAATCCAAGACAAACCCTACCTTGCAGCCTATATATGGTTATTTGTATTTGGGACATAAGATGGATTATACACCATGTAGTTTCCGAGTTTCCTTCAAAACCTTTGGTTTGGAAATATGTTGGATGATTATTTTTCTTGTTCTTATTTGAGTTGTTCATTAAAGGGAGTTGTTCATTAGAGAGAATGTTGTAGTCCTAGTAGAGACAAATTCACTGTAATAAGACAGATCCCAAGAAGAACACTGTCAAAGAAATGAGATCCATTGACTCTTCTAAGAAAGACATTTTGTCTACAATGGAAAGTTTTTCACTGTTGTAAGAGTAAAAGATGCAAATCAAAACAATGCTGATATAGAACAGAGATCATCAAGTGTCAAATAAAATCAGTGATTTCAATGGTTTCGAAACGGTGGAAGGGCAATAAATCTGGAACAGTGATGTTGCATTATTTTTGACAGTGAGAAAGGAAGAATAAGGGTGTGATATGTTGTGATAGTGAATGCATACAGTGAGTAAAGGAATCATGCTGCAAAACAGAGATGGAATCACTCTTATGACAGTGATATGAACAACATAGATGCAGTGATAAACAAGGATCAAATCACAGTGAAGGGTTATAACAGTGTAATGCCTAAAACAGAGATGCTCTTCAATGCAAATATAGATAAGGCATATAACAGTGTCATGAAGTCATAAGGTAGCAGCTAAGATATATGTGTCAAATATGAAAAGATTGTCAAAAATACTGATTGCTTGCCGTGTGGAGCATGAACAGTGGTCTTGCATAAGGAAAAAATGCAGTCAGTGCCAAGAAGTCTCTCTGTTGGAATGCACAATAGATGTGAAAGGGCAGATCAAAAGGATTATTTTACAAGCGCAGAGACATCACACCATGAAGACGGAGAAAGAGATGTCTCAAGTTCTCAACAATAGAGATACGAGGATGGACAGCAGTACAGACGATGCATTGATGGAGTTTATTCTCTGTCACAGCAACAAGAAGTTCACAAATATATGACTGCCAACTCCCAAAGCACAAGGGCATATAAATGCTAAAAATGACAAATCTACTTTGTAAAGGACACTGGTAAATGCTGATAACAGTGATATGGAATAAGGGACAGCAGGAAGGTTACTGTTAGGAGCAAGTAAATATGATGAAATGTTATGGTAAACATAGCATGCCATGGCCATTGAAGGACAAATCGGGTGTAGATTTGTTGTTATAGAGATGATTCTAAGCATTAAGTAAATGCTTTAATGAGGAGACCACTGACCCAAGAGGGAGATATTTTGAAGTTCAAAATTTGAAACGACTTCATCAATGAGGCCTATGTTCCAGGGAGTGAGGCGGCAAGATAGGAGAATATTGTGGAAATTTTTAACTTCATCAGCAAGGAAGGTTTTTAATTTCAAATGAGTATTCATCACAAACACTTAGTACCTGATTTCAAGGATAACTTTAAGTTAACTTGGGGCCAGTTCATCACTTATTGGAGTTCACTCATCCAGTCACTTCAAGACAAGAGAGTTAACTAAAACATCAATTCAAGCTTGACTAAACGTCAAAATTAGGAGCCATTTTCAATATATTGGAATTTTCTATATCTTTTCCTCTAGTTCTTGTTCACTTCTTGTAAACACAGCTGAGAAGAGTACTTGTAACTCATTTTCAGAGTTTTCAAAGCATTGTAATGAGTTTTCCTTTTTGATTTGAATGAAAAGCAACAAGTTGTCCTTCTGAATCATCTTGTTTCATTGCTGTGAATGAATGAATTAAGGCTAGTTATTGTATTTTGTCTTGAATCCTTTGCTTTCCTTGTTCATTCCAAGCAATGTGGAGCATTAAAATGTGTAGTTAGTGTAGGTTATATGTTGTGCATCACTGTTATATTAGCATTTTGTTTTTGTAGTTGTGAAACATAATTTTCTTCACACAAAACATTGAAAGCAGTGCTTCCATATAAAGTGGTTATGTGCTAAACATTATAGGCTCAGTTGAGAAGATCAGAGCTTGTGTTAAATCAGATTGTCAATCAAATCAATCATTTTTAAATCAAATCATTGGTGCATCACCTCCAATAGTTAGTATCATTTTATTTCTAAGCAATTGTTCTCCCTTTTCTCTGTCAAGAGTTAATATTAGGTGATTCGTCAAAGGAAAACAGCCCACTGTGGAGATTCACTCCATCTAATAGGCAACACATAGGCCTTGGAGTGTTTCCATGTTTTATTGAATGGTTGAATTGGGTTCAACAAGAGTGCACTATCAGGTGACAATAGTTTTTGGCACGCCTGGTGGGACAATTTGGACTATTTTAGTCCAAAACATTTTAAAACATTGCTAGTATTTGGTGTGGATATCAGTGATTTCAGCCTTTAGAGGCAAGAAAAGTTTCAAGGAGAAAAAGTGCTGGTATTTACAAAGGACAGATTTGATTTGTCCTTATTTGAGATTTCCACGAGTTTGCAGCTTATATGAATGCTCTAACATGTCTACTTTATATGGAAATATGTTCTATAATCCTCCATAAGATGAGAATGTTATCCTTATGCCTTCTTATTTGTCATACCAAGATGAACAAGCTATTGCGCATAGCCAAAGTAACTCATTAGCAGCAAGTTATCATTATAGTCAATATGATTACCTACCACCCAGCCCTGTTTGGCCTTCTTGGCAGCCTACCCATGCTTATAACCAGTCTCAAGAAGGCCATTTTGTTTCAAATTAGCAGTATTGTCTTTCTAGCCAGCCTCAAAATACTGAAAATGTGGAGCTTAGAGACATTACAAATATGGTCAGGGATACCTTGCTAGACTTCACCAAGCAGTTGGATGACATTAAGACGCAACAAGAGTTTGATTTGTAGTAGGAAGAATGGGCTTACCAGGCCTATCTTCACGAGCAAGAGTTGAAGTCACAAAAAGGACAATATGAAGAGAAGCTTGCAAGGTTAGAGGCACAAGTAAGGTATAAGGAAGAGCAAGTGAAGCCAATGCTTTTTCAAGCCCAAAAGGTAGAAGCTCAATTAGCTCTTAGAAGAAACTGTACTTAAGAAAGAAGCCCACACAACTGTTACTTTTCCAGAATCCTTTTTATGGAAGAGACATTCCTATATTCAGTACACTAAGTTTCATAGCAGATGAGCCTCCATTTGAAGAAGAAAAAGAGGAATTAGAGTTGTTGCAGCAGAATAATGGTTATAATTAGTTAGAGCAACAACGTATAGAGCGAGAAAATGGTGATTAGTTAGAACAACAACATGAGAAGAGAAAGGAAGGTAATAATGATGAAAATTTCAATTTCTTTGATGAACTTCCTCATTTCAATGACCAAGATGAAGAAGACATGCCTATATCAATGCCAAATCAAACTCATGAGAGGTTGGCTTATGAAGATGCTCCTGTCCAAGAGGTTGATGTTCAAGTCGAACAAATTCTTAACTAAGAACTTGTCATTCAAGAAGATTCATCAAACCTTGAAGAAGACTGCAATGAAGTCAAAATCATTTCTCTTATGCAGAAAACCAAATAAGACATCGAGGAGGAATTGTTTTGGGATGATTTGGAGACATTTTGTTCAAATATGGAGGTTAAAGCAGTATCTTTTGAAGAGGTAATTCATGAACAACAAGATCAAGATGTACAAGAAACCATGGTTCCACATGAAACGAATGAACCAATTTGTTCCATTTAGCAGAACGAGATTGATGAAGCAATTCATCAAAGTGTGACCAGCAAAGAGACCTTAAGTTTCATTCATACAAGGGGCTGTCCTATAAGGCATCTATCCAGTATGAAGGTCAACAAATTATCAGAGGTCAAGCTTGCACCCAAACATGAAGCTTCAATAGAGGGACACCATTCTTAGCTTGCTTATGCACTTTCAAACAACAACACGTATGATCAAAGTGAAGAGATAGACCACACTATTTTCATTCTTGGAGCAATATTGCAGCAGTTTGTGAAGCATGTCTCAATGCTACATCTCTTTTAGCTGTCCTCAAGCATGTCAACCATTGCAAACTAGGGAGAAAGGGCAGGTACTTTAAGGTTCTAGTTAATGTCTTTGTTTAAGTTAATGTCATCCTTGGTTAGGATAGGGTAGCATGGGTTTAAGTTCAGCTCTTTCCTTACCTAAGTGCTAAGGCACAAGTTAGTTTTCAATTTTAGTAGTTTAGTTGTTGTTGTTCAATGCTTCTAACATTTGTGTCAAGGTCTGAAACTGAGATATTTTAAGTCATCTGCTGACTCCATTCCCAATAGATGCTGAAAGGCTACCGGTCCTACATGTTTAGCAGGCGAACAAACCTGAGAAGTCACCAAAATGTTACCTATTTTTACACCTTTCGGTTAAATAGCCTCACACAAGGTTCTAGGCCATAACTGGAAAATTTTGAAGAGTTAAATGTTAAAAGGGAGCAAAAAAGTTCTATTTCTTTTGATTTGTGTGATAAAAGTAAGTAAAGATAAATGATGTTCTTTATTTATCCTTAAAAGCTCCAAAAATGAGGGCCAAGTGTTCAAAAGTTTTGAAGTATCCCACCTCAGTAGGTCAACGTTGAGCTCATTTTTGTTTTTGAAGGGATATTAAATTTTGAAGTGAAGGAAGTTTTATTGAGGATGCATAGTCACGTGGAATAGAAAGAAACGAAACATGTCCTCATGCATGCATTAAGTAGAACTAGGGTTTTGTCAAGAAGACTTGAGTCACCATTCAAAGAAGCCCTATTTTCTTTAGTTTTCTTTGATATTATAGATTCAAGATGGTGGCCAAGGGTGAACAATAGTTGAGAAATGAAGAAAAATTAGACCTTAATCAAGGAGAACAACTTTTCATGTGAAGAACATTGAGTTTGCAGATTTTGAACAACAGATTGAGATGAAGAAACACAAAGGATCACCCAAGAACAAGAGTTATTCATTTAAGAACAGGAGTTAACAGCAACAAAGATCACATAGAGCATTGAGTTTGCATAAAAGGAGGGAAGACTTGAATAAGAACATGCAAGTTTCTATCATGGAAAGGGGAGTTTATTAAAGAGTAGCAGAACCTCGTGAAGGAGCAACACTCCCAATGCATGAGCAGTGCATGAAGAATGGGAACAACCATCTATTCATAGTAGACAATAAATAGGTTAAGGAAGAGCATCAACTTTAATCAATGGAGCAGCCAAACCCATTGTTAACAGTCTGATTATTTAAAGGAACACCAAGTTAGGATCAAGAGACCATAAAGCATCATGAGGAATGAAGGAACAACATAGATGCAAGAACAATACTTCCTCATTTCCGTCAAGTAAGGAATCGGGTCAAAAGGTAGGGTTTCAATATAAGACAAACTCTACCTTGCAGCCTATATTCGGTTATTGGTATTTGGAACATAGAATGGATTATACATGGTCATGTAGTTTCCGAGTTTCCTTCAAAACCTTTGGATTGGAAATATGATGGATGAGTATTTTTCTAGTTCTTATTTGAGTTGTTCATTAAAGGAAGTTGTACATATTTGAGTTGTTCATAAGAGAGAGTATGTTGCAGTCCTAGTAGAGACAAATTCACTTTATTAAGACAGATCCCAAGAAGAATAAGGGTGTGATGTGTTGTGACAGTAAATGCATATAGTGAGTAAAGGAGTCATACTGGAAAATAGAGATGCAATCGCTGTTACGACAGTGGTATGAACAATGTAGATTCAGTGATAAACAAGGATCAAATCACAGTGAAGGGTTATAACAGTGTAATGCCTAAAACAGAGATGTTCTTCAATGCAAGTACACATAAGGTATATAATAGTGTAATGAAGTCATAAGGTGGCAGCTAGGATACATGTGTCAAATATGAAAAGAACGTAAAAAATACTGTCTGCTTGCAGTATGAACCAAGAATAGTGTTTTTGAATAAGGAAAAAATGCAGTCAGTGCCAAGAGGTCTCTCTGTTGGAAGGCACAATGGATTGTGAAAGGGAAGATCAAAAGGATTGTTTTAGAAGTGTAGAGACATCACACCATGAAGACAGAGAAAGAGATGTCTCAACAATAGAGATAAAAGGATAATGGATAGTAGTACAGAGGATGCATTGATGGAGTTTATTCTCTGTCATAGCAATAGGAAGATCACAAATATATGACTGCCAACTCCTAAAGCACAAGGATTATAAATGAAAAAAATGTCAAATCTACTTTGTAAAGGACACGGGTAAATGCTGATGACAGTGATATGGAATAAAGGACAACAACAAGGTTACTGTTAGGAATAAGTAAACAAGATAAAATTTCATGGTGAACATAGCATGCCATGGTCATTGAAGGACAAATCAGGAGTAGATTTTCTGTTATAGAGATGATTCTAAGAATTAAGTAAATTCTTAAATGACGAGACCACTGACCCAAGAGGGAGATATTTCTAAGTTCAAAATTTGAAATGACTTCATCAATGCGGCCTATGTTCTAGGAAGTGAGGTGGCAAGATAGGCGAATATTGCACAAAGTTTCAGCTTCATCAACAAAGAAGATTTTGTATTTCAACTGAGGAGTGTTCATCACAAATGCTAGGTAGTACCTAATTTCAAGGAGAACTTTCAGTAAACTTGGGGCTAGCTCATGACCACTTGGAGTTCACTCATCCAGTCACTTCAAGTCAAGAGAGTTAACTGAAACATCGAAATTGGGATCCTTTTTTAATATATAGGAAGTTTCTACTTCTTTTCCTCTAGTTCTTATTCACTTCTTGTAAACAGAACTGAGAAGAGTACTTGTAACTCTTTTTTCAAAGTTTTCAAAGCATTGTAATGAGTTTTCCTTTCTGATTTGAATGAAAAGCAGCAAGTTGTCCTTCTGAATTATCTTATTTCATTGTTGTGAATGAATGAATTAAGGATAGTTATTGTGTTTTGTCTTGAATCCTTCGCTTTCGTTTTTCATTCCAAGCAATGTGGAGCATAAAAATGTGTAATTAGTGCAATTTATATGCTGTGCATCATTATTATATCAGCGTTTTGCAGTCGTGAAACATAGTTTCCTTCACAAAAAATATTGAAAGCAGTTCCTCCATATAAAGTGCTTATGAGGTAAACATTATAGGTTCAGTTGAGAAGATCAAAGCTTGTGTTAAATCAGATTGTGAATCAAATCAATCATTTTAAAATAAAATCATTGGTGCATCACCTCTTATAGTTAGTATCATTTCAGTTCGAAGCAACCGTTCTCCCTTTTTCCTATCAAGAGTTAGTATTAGGTGATTCATCAAAGGGAACCAACCCACTCTGGAGATTTACTCCATCTTATAGGAAACCCACAGGCCTAAGAGTGTTTCCATGTTCCACTGAATGGTTGAAATGGGTTCAAGAAGGGTGTACATTCATGTGACAACAATTGCTTTGAGGGTGGATTGATCTAAGTGACGATAGGCCAATTGTTAAGAGTGGATAATCACTCCATCATATTGGGCTTTGTTGGACCCAAGAGAGTATTCATGAAGGTAATCTTCAACAAAATAATCAGAAAAAAATTAATAAGCAAACTATAACAATCGCAATAGTATTCGATGTATGCTTAGTTCCAGAAGTTCTTGATGTATTGAGGTGTAACCCCTTTAAATATAACTTCTAGTAAGCTAATGAAGATATGCATGCCTTGATTATCTAAAGATGAGAAAGTGTTATGGATCACATTATATATTTTCTCTATGTATAATATTGAATCATCAAGCTCATACAAACTACTTCCTATTCCTACACTATTAAAAATGAAATTGATAATTTAAATTGCATGTAGGGACAAATATTTTTATCACCATTGTCTTGTATTAAGTTACAAAGTCACAATCAATTAGAACATACAATACATAAAAATGACAAACGAGATGTGACACACATAATCGAATATGATTAATAATCTCTCTCCAAACTTTAAAAAATCCATATGTAAGTAGGAAATGACTATTACAAATAATATATACAATGCAATACAATGTTGTAACAATTCTTAAATTCTTATTACTTTTAGACTAGCAAATGTGGCAAGAGCAACCTTATGTTAAGTAGAACTTGCCAAACTTCATAAGTTGGAAGTAAAGATTCACAAATGGTCACTTGGAAAACTTTAATTACAAAGGTCTACTGAAAGATAGTTGTTAATGTTTGTAGCTTCAGTCGTATGATCATTAGAATACATATAATATATGTTGATTAATAATAATATAATACATATGTTATATTATTATTAATCATATGAAATTTAATATTCAATATTAAATTA
>MU227297.1:2048076-2061970 GCA_018584345.1 Thuja plicata
AATGTATGCCAAGATGACATTCACTCATGAGTGTTGGTTGGTTTGTATCATTTGTTGAACTAATAGGTTGATCTAATCATGAAAAGGTTTCTAAGATGGTAATACTAAGTCCCTTTCATTCAGATATCTTATTATATAGAGAATAATAACATATATCAAAGTGATCATACATAGAAAAAGGTTTCATGTTTGGAACACGTCCCTTTAATACTATTCTTCAGATACTATGCATGAATGTTTTCTCATTACATTGATTTCATCATATTGATATACAGTTTTTAGAAGGATTGATTGAATGTTGTTTATGTTCCATGTATTGCTTAGATCCAACTGGATCTAACACCCCATTTTCTCTTATGATGTAGGTAAACCCTAAAAAGACCTATATGTAGATGAAAATGGACTATGAAGACCTAGGACCTGATATGCAACCAACAATGGAGACCTAATATGCAAGCATCAAGAAACCAACCATAAGGCAATGCATGGGACCTCTACTCCATACTCTCAATCCTTCTATTCTGCAATGTACTATTGTTTTGACATGAAAAGAAAGATGAAATAACACTTGTATAATACACTCAGCTTGAATGCACAATGTAATTGATCAAATTGTAATTTAGAAATTCTGGAATGTGATCAACTCTTAGAGTAAAAAATGACAATTTCTGAAAATGAATGTAATTACAAAATGTTGATTAATAATACCTGAAGGATAATATTAATGGGACTCCTAAAAATGCAATCTCTTCCTATTTATGATTACTTTGATGCATGCTGAAAATTAGGATAACATTAATATTATTAATTTGATATTCAGAGAAGGAATGTGTTGATATGGTCCAGATGCATGGTTACAAATTGTGTCATCTTTTTGGGCTCTGGTGATTGTTGTGGTTTGATAACGTGTGGTCCATTTTACATTCCTTCTCTTTGTTGGAATGTTTTTTTTGGACCTATATCAAATTATGGTTCTTGTTGATGGATGACTTTGGTTTTCTCCGGTGATCTGGGCATGTAATTGGAAACATGTTGACATATTCTTTTTTTGAGACCGACTTAGTATATACACTAGATATATATACATATGTGTGAAAAGGTATTGTGATGATATTATAGAAAAGGAGTGTACACATGGAACATGCAGGTAGTGGTACAAACAATCTGGTACAGTCATAGTGGAAGATTATTATAGAGGTTCTTAATCAGATCCATTGCAAGCAATTGTGTTGAGATTAGATCTTGACTGGAACTAAATTCATGCATATTCTTGGTTCCTGGAAAGTATGGGTTTACTCTAAAAAGATACCAAGTTGATCCCTCAATTTTCTATGGAGAAGCTAACTCCAATCATAAAAAATCTCCAGTACTTGGACCAACTAAAAAGGATCAAACAAACCCTTCTGCACTTTGGGCTCTTCAAAACTTGGGACGGTAATCCCCTAATGCCTTAACAAACACTGCACCATACTTGTAAAGGACATTTAAAAAAACATATAACCTCACATACAGACTCAATAGAGGGGGAAAATACTTAGGAACAACTAATTCCTTAGTGATCCTCAACCACTTGGAGCATGAGATGACAAACAACAACATACAACACAAAATGGAAATATTTTGTATGATTTTAATAGTTGGGACCAAACTGAAAAATAGAAGATGCATAAGGCTTGACCAATGCCAAGAGAAGGGCCATGGAGTCACATAACCATCAATTAATCCTGCAATACCAAACATGTTTTGAAAATAGTTGAAAACGTTATCACATTATGATAACAAGACCACTAAAGCTTTATAATATGACCATTCTTAGAATCCTTTGTGAACACAATGTTCCTGTTACATTTCCTGAAGCAATTAATCCTTTCTCAAGGGGCTGATATTTGAGGCCTAATTGGTCTGCAATCTTCTTTGGCATAACTAATCTTGTAGCTCCACTATCTACCATGCAATTATGAACAAGCTTGTCCCCTATAATGAGATAAATATAAAATGAAGGAGGCTTGACATCTTTACTTACTGATTTTTTGTTATCCTTAGAATAATTTTTAAGAACATTCAAAGGGTCATCAACAACTTTAGAAATATAAACTTGTCTTTCCTTTAAAGTAGAAGATAACATCTCAGCTTGACCAGGAATAGAAAGAGTATCCCACATATTCATGGTAACATTCATCTTCTTCATATTTTCAACAATTGAATGAAACAATTGCATGTACCTTTTGGGGAGCCTTGACATCAGTAGGATCAACTTGCACTTGAGGCTTCTCCTTGGCTTTCTCTTGAGGAATTATTTGTAGGACCTTGGTTACTCTAGGAGTGGATGGCCCTACAACTACAACATCTTGGTTGCTAGTTATTGTTGGTTGAGATGCATTTAGAGCTCTTTTCTTACTTCAGGTATTTGTTGTAATTGAAGTATCATCTCTATTCACTCCACATAACTCCTCACCCTGCCAATTGAGAAAAGTGGCATCCATTGGAGGTTGTTCCCGCTATTGTGAACTTTCCTTAGCAATTGGCTGAGAACTTACTGAACCTTGCACCATGAGTGCTTTATTGATTACCCCATTCGAATAAGTGGTTTGATTATGAGCTTGGTTGCAAGGAAAACACCATTCATAGTCTAAAGCAAGGTTGTTCTGAATAGGAAAAATATCCTTGATTGAATTGGTAGTATTAAGAGGTGTTGGAGCATAAGGTTGATAAGGCCTTTTATTTAGATTCTTTCTAGATTCTTGAAACTTTCCTTGATAAGATAGTCTTTTACCTTGATATTGTTTCCCTTGACCTTAGTATTGCTGGTTAAATCCTTTATACCACTGGTAAGGTGGTCTAGGAGCTTGATAATGCTTCTTTATGCTTGTAAAATCATTTCCTTGGGTTTTTAATCAGGTCTCTATCTTTTTCCAACTACCTTTTATTTCTAGCAACTCTTGAGAAGGTCCTGAAACTATTGATTCATGATTTGCAAAAGGATGGGGATCTGATGTAGTAGGAAAAGGATTGAATGGAGGTATTTTCAAAGGCATATTAGGCTGGATATTAGGAAAAATAGGCATAGGTGGCCTTGGGGCTATCTTTTTAGCTTGTATAAGGCTATTTTCACCTCTTGTGGCTATCCCAAAAGCTTGGGGTAGTGAGGCACCTCCCATAGATTGGATCATAACTTAGATATCACAATTCAAACTTCTCAAATAATAAAGAAATGAATGATCTGATGAAGGTATTCCCATTATAAGGATCCTATTCCATGACTTTTGAAATATGTTGTCAAAGTCCATCATTTTCTCTTGAGGAGCACGTTTTATTGTAGTAACTTGTTCCACCAAAGACAAGTAATCTGACTTTTCTTCAAAATGTCTAGTCAACATTTCACCAAGCACATCCCATGAGTTAATTGAGCCAAAAGATAAAATCCTAAACCATTCCAAAGCTTTCCCCTTCAAGGATGCTGCCAACTACCTAACACAACATCTTCTTCAATAATATGATGCACATTTCATAAGGTAGCTATATCTTCGATATGATCAACAATAATAGTTTCACCTTCACCATTGAAATCAGACAAAAATTTTAACACTGCCAATGGTACATCATGGAGATTTGGGAAATCCAATGGAATTCCTTGATTAAAAAGCACAAATGCAAATCTTGTTGTCATAGATATAGGCTGAACTGGAATTTGTTGATGATAAACAAGAGCTGGACCTTGTAACTTGATTGTAGTTGTTGATGTGAGGGCTGAAATAACAGTTTCTTCAGGTTCAAGTGATCCTTTTGATAAATTTGGACTTGCTGAATGCCTTCTAATAACTTGGAAATTAGGATTATCAGACCTAGCTCGATCTTATGGTTGAGTCTTTTTAAGAGCTCTTCCTCTTCTTCTTAGAGGCTCTAATTGTAGGTATTCAAAAGAATTTGAACTCCTTGTCTGAATTCTCCTCATAAAATGATAGGTAAGCATTGGTCTCTTTTCCTTCACATAGGGTCACCAACTATGCTAAATGATAACCTCTTTAAGGCTAGTAACTTGCCGCTAGCATTTTCAAACAACAAGGATATCAAGATATTATGATTGATGTCCCAATAGGCATGCCAAAAACTGTTGAGGACTGAAATTGCACCCTTCTCAAGATTGCATAAAAACTTGAGGATTTCAGGACAACATGGAAACACTCCTAGGTGGTGGGATTTCCTATGGGTGGAGTGGATCTCTATATTCTAGACTGATTCCTATTTGATATTCACCTATGACCAAAATGCAAAAATTGGACCAAAATTGAAACTTTGATAGAAAAGGGATAGAAGATGCAGAATGAAAAAAATTTAAACCTTGAAAAACTCTAAGCTATTACGTGATGCACCAAAGATGATGTAACTGCAATCAAGCTCTAATCACAAGGGAGTTCTTAAAGGAAGACAAGTTTAAACATGTGGCACAACTTTGATGATTTAGACAAATCATATATCAGTGCTTCACAAGGAGGGTATAGAATTTATTTTAAATTTAGGTTAAGAGGATGAAATATCTTCACAATTAACTAGATTATGGAAAAAAATATAAGTCACAACTCATAACCTATGTAAATGCAATACTATCCACTTAAAGATGCATAATAGATACATATACTTGCATGATCCGAAGAATAGATTCACTACAAGGAAACATCGAATCCAAAGTTGCATACAATAATATGAATTCAAAGAAGGTATGCAAAAGTAAAGTATTTATTCAAAAAATTCAAAGGAAATTATCATCATACCAATTACAATGGGCTTCCATAGCCTAAGAGAAAAACAGAGGATCCAGAAACTCATTCACTTCTCCTTTTTTTAAAAAAATATGGGAACCTTCTCTTTTTCTTGAAAAATGTGGGAACCCCTATCTAAAAACTCATGTACTAACTCCAAGCAAAACATAAGGTAAAATCTACATGAATTGAGTATCCATTGGACTGAATTGTAGAAGGGGTAGGGAAGAAATGAGGATCTTATTTTAATCTTTGTCATGAAATCATGCAACACTGAGCCTCTACTTCTTAAAATTGGTGTTGAATACCAATGTGGCCTCTGAATTGAAGTCGAGATGTACTGACTGCACTAAAACTATGCCTCTAACCCTTATATGTTTGAAGGAGCATGCAAAACGAAGGGTTTTACTTAATAGATATGTTTTTAAAACCCTTAAAACCCTCCTTATGCATGTGTAGTAAACTGCAACCTTTTTCATCCTTAAAATAATTGTATAACGAACTTTAAAAAATAATTGACCACCTTTTGTGGACCGTGATGTGGCAGTAATTGTTTGACTTAAGCAGATTGTTATGTATTTTTTGAGCCCACCTTTTAAGACCACTACGTGGCATCATCCGAATCGACTTGTGGACCCCATTGATCACTCGAGAATCTACTTGGTGATACCTTGGATTGGACACACAACATCATCTCGCAATCCCTTAGCTTTTATCTTTCTTATAACTTCCTTGATAGGATTTTGACAACCGTTAGATCTAACCTCCTATTAGACGCTTTTGAATACCACCAAAGCTTCCTATTGCCATGTGTCACTCTCTCGCTATCGTGCAAACTCTTTCTCTCTCCACTTTGTCAGACCATGGGATCATGACATGCTAACACCTATCTATACTGGCCCTACTCTTTGGTTCATTCATTCCTTTGTGCTACTTGGATACATGACATCACCTCATTATCCTTCCAACCCTCTCTCTCTCTCTCTCTCTCTCTCTCTCTCTCTCTCGTTTGTCAAATTGTAGGATCATGCCACGATGCCACCTATCTAGACTTCCACCTATCTAGGTTGGCTCTGCTGCATTGTTTCTTTGCTTCCACGTGGCACTACCTAGTTTTATCACTTATCTATCTTTTCATCTACCACATAGGCATTGGCTGCCACATCTCAACACCTCGCTATCTTGTGGGCTTTCTCTATCCTCGTCACTAGGATTGTGGGATAGTGACTGGCTGACACCTATCTTCTCCATCTGACTTGGCCTGGATACATGGAATCACCTTGTAACTCACTTGATCAGCCCCACACTACTACATGGAATGCCCTCATGATCCCATAAAGTTTCTATTTTCTTGACCTATCATATTGTGGGATCACAACATGCTGCCACCTGGATTGCTAGCCCTATTTCTACGTGGCATCACCTGATTGGATTTGGAAAATCACACCTCCATGCTTCTATTTCCGAAGACCTTTCCTTGGCTCTTTGTGGGAATCAAACCTCCATGCTTCTATTTTTGAAGAAATTTCCCACTTCTACGTGGCATCACCTGATTGGCTTTTAGAAATCGCACCTTCACGCTTCTATTTTTGATGAGCTTTACTTAAGAACTTAAGCACTTAAAATGAACATCCTTGACCGCGAGCCCTACCAATGTCACCTTTTGACTGCCATCTATCTTCCATATGACCTCCTTGCGCATGATTTGTCTGCTAAAAGGCGCTTTCCTTTGGCTACTTCACTTTGGTGCGGTGGTGTATAAAAATAACCCTTAATTGACTCGCACTATGAATGTGGGATAAGTCCCTTAGGGTATTTCTTTGCAATTCTTTGCATGTCTAGTGCACACAATAACTAGTATTCTCTCTACTTCGGGCGGCCAAAGATATTTGAAACACGTCCTTAGAACCAATATCATGCTTCCTATTAACCATAAATCATCTCTCAATGGCATGCCGGGCTCAAACTCTTGCAAAAGCCACATTTCATCCACATGCCATTGACAAACATATTCATTCTTTGCTTTAGCAAATTGCATTAATGGAAGAAATTTTGGTAACATTTCTCATGATTTCTTAGGGGTGTTTTCATGCTAAACAAAAAAAAACCATTTGCCTTTTACAATCCATTGGGCATATGAGTCGGTTAGTAACAAAACCCTATTCATCAAAGGTAAAACCCTAAATTTTATATCTATCGGATCCTCAATTGAAAATTTTTTATGGCTAATGGTGGATCAATTCCCCTATCATGAATAATAGATGTGTTCTCAGTATAATTATGTATCTGATATGCTTTGAGTGTTAATTAGAAATGGAACTTGGTAACAAAAACATTTGTTTTTGACAAACACTTAGCAAAAAACTGGAAAACTAAGACACTAAAAACACAAACTAACTAAAAAACTATGCAAAAACACTTAAGGAACAAGGAAAAACCCTAAAATATAGTGCAATAGAACTTATTGAAAGCTAAAAACATAATTTAACAGAGCATAAGATAGGTCATACCCCAAAGCAACACTAGAGGTGTATACTATTGACTAGTGTTGGTAGAAATTCTCCTTCCATTGTGGATAGTTGGAATGCATTGTGCTCCTTGCACTCTGTAATCATGAATGGTCAACTCCATATCCTGTCAAACTTTGTATGTCTGCTTGGTTTATTCTTTAACTCATCCCACCTGAGGACTAGATCTCCTTCTCTGAAAACTTTGGGAGTTGTCTACTTGTCAAAGAACCTCTTGATTTAGAGATGATTATATTATAACTACTTCATTGCTTTATCCCTAATTTCTTCCAACTCCATCAACTGAGAAAATATTACCCCCATTGGATCAACCTCTTCAAATAGCATCAGTTGAGTAGATAATTCTAATGCCCGAAGCTATGTCAAAACATGCAACCTAGATTCTTTTCCATACACTAGGACATTGGGGGAATTACCAATAGATTTCTTAGGTGTTATCCTATTGGCCCACAAGGAAGATTTTAACTTAGTATGCCAATCTCTTTGGTTATCCTGCCGTGTCGTCTTGATGATCTTGATCAAATTTATGTTAGTTGAATAAGCTAATCCATTACCTTGTGAATAGTAATTTGAAGAGGTATTGAGGTGGATACCATTATTTACAACCCAATCGGTGACTCTTAGTCCAATAAATGCCAAAGAATTATCTGAAATAATTGAATTAGGTACACCAAATCTAGTTACAATGTCCTCATAGAAATTAAGGACAACAATCTCATTGGCATCTTTCAAAGCCACTGCTTCAGTCCATCTTGTGAAATCATCAATTGTAGTTTGGATCCACTTGTGCCCAACACTTGAAGGTGGATTAATGATTCTTATAAAACCAACACTCCATCTCATAAAGGGTTGCTCTACCTGAATTGGTTGTAAAGGTAAAGATGACAATATTTCTTTTCCTGAAAACATGGCACATTTCCTTATCCAATAATGAACATCCTTAAACAAGGTGGGCCAATAATAACCGGCCGTCATGATTTTCCAAGTTGTAGTTCTTGTTGAATAATGACCTCCAACAGGTCCATCATGAAACTCAAACAATAGTTTATCAATTTCAACATTGACAACACATATCAAAAGAACTCCATTGTGATCCTTTCTAAAAAGCACATTATCAATTAATACATAAGGTATAGATTGGAGTCTAAAATACCTTATTTTAGCCTTGTTAAGATTAGGTGGGAATTTATTGGCCTGCAAGAAATGAGTCATCTCCTTAAGCCAACTTGTTGATTCATTATCCTCAGTTTCATCAATTAGGATCAACAATGCGTCTATTGTATTTTCATCTTCTTGAACAAGTTCAACCATTTATTCATAGAAGCCCTTCCGTCTGACCATTTTTGTCACTTGTATATCCACATCAAACTCCATTACCTTAGTAATCCATCCAACTCTCTTCTCATTCAAATCCATGGTAAGAAGAAATTCCCTGACACTAGGATGGACAACCATCAAATGAACCTTGATGTTAGAAACCAGATGTTTGAACTTTTTAAGAATTTTTATTACAACTAATACATTTTCTCCACAAAAGTGTACCTTCGTTCATAATCTTCTAAACCTTTACTAAATAAATCAATGCGCTGCTCAAACCCTCATCATTTTGTTGTGCCAGAATTGCAGAAATTGTCTCAAGGCTTCCATATGCATACAATACAAAATCCTTCTGAAAGTTAGGATTTACTAGTGTTGGGGCCGATGACAAGCCCTCCTTTATGGCTTGAAAATTGTTCTTTCCTTCTCTAGTCCAGCTGAATGATGCATTTTTCTTTAACATGGATGTCAAAGGCTTCAATAAATTAGCAATGTTAGGAAAAAATTGTGTCACAAAGTTGATTCCGCCTATAAAAATTTGCAGCACTTTCTTATGATTAGGTAATTGTATCTCTAAAATAGCTTTAACTCTTTCAGGATCCACTATTGTACCATGTTTAGAAACAATATACCCAAGTAATCTAGCCACATGAACTGCAAAAAATGATTTATTAGGATTAAGAGAGATGCCAAATTCCCTACATCTCTCAAAAATTTATCTTAAGTGGCCCATATGATCCTTGGATTCTTCAGAATACACTGTGATATCATCTAAGTACACAAGTACAAAGTTATACATTAAATTAGCAAAGGCTATATCTATAGCTTTCTGAAAAGTAGCTCCTGCATTAGACAAGACAAAAAGAATCCTCTTATAATCCATGGTACCCCATTTAGTGGTAAAAGCTATTTTAAATTGATCCTCATCCTTCACTAAAATTTGATTATAACCAGAATAGCCATCAAGGAGTGAAATATGTTCAGAACTTGAAACAAGTTGAAGGATTTACTCCATTGATGGTAAAGGATGATGGTCTTTCAAAGAAGCCCTATTCAAATTTTTGAAATCAACACATAACCTCAACTCCCCATTTTTTCTTTCTCATAGGAACTAAGTTTGAAACCCAAGAGGTATGTTTGATAGGGTAAATAATACCACTTTCTATCAACTTATTTATCTTTCTGCATAAGAGGCTCTAGTTTGGGATTGACTGGTCTTTTCTTCTTCCTAATTGGCTTTGCATTTGGCTCTAATTCTATGGCATGTTGGGCCAATTGTGTACCAAAACCTTTTAGATCACCATATTCCCATACAAACACATCATTGAATTCCTGAAATAACTAAGTAAAAGCTTTCTTTTCTTGTCGTGAATTGATTTTACCAACCTTTAGAAGCTTACCTTTAAAAATTCAAGCTCCTCATAATGTTCCTCTTTGACCAGTATATTGGTTTTTTCTTCTTAAACTGGTCATCTATACTGAAAATGGATTCTAAGGTGACCAATCCTTTTGGAAGCTTATTAGACCTTAACTGGATCACTTGATCACCATATTGTTGCTTCAATTTATCTTGGTTAGTTGTTGCAAAAACATCCTCCTCAAGTAGAAAATTTAGAATTTCTCATCGCTGTCAAAAACTTTCCAATTAGTGTTATTATCTATAATAGAAGGTCTTACAATTATCTTGGCATGTTGTTTCACTTTATCCTTACTAATATCATTTGGAATGTCAGCTTGTGCACCTACTACAGCTAGCCTATCAACATGTTGATTTTGTCTTCTAGGTATTGAAATGATATTGAATGCATCAAAGAACTCCAATAAATCCCAAAATCGGTTCTTGTATGGCTTAAAATTATCATTTTAACCACATTCAAGCCCCTAAATTGATTCACAACAAGCTCACTATCCCCAATCACTTGAAGACACTTAATATTCATTTTTCTTACCCATTCTAAACCTTGAATCAAACCTTCATATTCAACAGTATTACTAGTACACGCAAATGCAAAATGAAAAGAAACATAATACTTATCTCCTTGTGGGGATACAAGCATTGCACCTCCACCAACTCCATTCTTACTTGTAGATACATCAAAGTACATTTTCCAGACCGATTCTTCTTTTCTAAATTCTTATTTGCAACTTTTTCAAGGTGTGGCATCACTGCATCAGGCTCATGTATCATGTACATCCCTGAACCAGCCTTTTCAATGATTGTATTTTGATTTTCATGAACATTTTATGCTTCGCATTCATCCAACAGGATGTCTGGAATGCCTTCCACTTGAGTATTTGGCTCTTGGACTGCATGGTGTTCATCATGATTGAAGTCAAGAAAATCAGAATTTATGACACTAGGTACATAGGGTGGCCAACATTTTAGATTTGATGGTCACTTTGGTTCCATATCTTGTTCTAAACAACATATATGACCAATCTGATGAAAAATAACCTCCTATTTTAGCAATGAAATCCCTTGATAAAAACAAGGCAAAATAAGGAGGAAAGTCTATAATAAATACTTACATTTGAACCATCTAACTATACTACTCCTTTCTGAAGGGGCTGCTATTTGAGGCCTAACTAGTCTGCAATCTTCTTTGGCATAACTAATCTTGTAGCTCCACTATCTACCATGTAATTATGAACAAGCTTGTCCCATATAATGAGTGAGATGTAAAATAGAGGAGGCTTGAAATATTTACTTACTGATTTGGTGTTGTACTTATAATCATTTCTAAGAACTTTCAAAGGGTCATCAAGAGATTTAGAAATAGAAAATTGTCTTTCCTTTAAAGCAGAAGATAACATTTTAGCTTGACCAGGAATAGAAAGAGTATCCCACATATTCATAGTAACATTCATCTTCTTCATTTTTTCAACAATATTGAATGAAATAGTTGCATGTACCTTTTGGGGAGCCTTCACACCAGCAGGCTCAACTTGCACTTGAGGCCGCTCCTTAGATTTATCTTGAGGAATTCTTTGTAGGACCTTGGTTACTGGATGAGTAGATGACCTTGTAACTATAGCATCTTGGTTTCTTGTTGTTGTTGGTTGAGCTGTATCTAGAGCTCTTTTATTACTTTGGGTATTTGCTGCAATTGAAGTATCATCTCTACTCACTCCACAGAACTCCCCACCCTACCAATTGAAAAAAGTGGCATCCACTAGAGGTTGTTCCTGCTATTGTGAACTTGCCTCAACAATTGGCTAAGAACTTATTGAATCTTGCACCCTAAGTGCTTGATTGATTACCCCATTTGAACAAGTGGCTTTATTATGAGCTTGGTTGCAAGGAAAAAACCATTCATAGTCTGCATCAAGGTTGTTCTGAACATGAACAATATCCTTGATTGGATTGGTAGTATTTTTAAGATAAAATATATGGAATGGTTTGTTTGATTTGATGTTCACCAAAATGTAACATAAAATAAGTTGGGGGTTGATGGATGTTAAGTGTTAAAATGTAAAAAGATTGAATATTCTATCTTACAAAAATGTAAAGGGGAATGGAATTAGAGGTGTGTTTGTTATTCTTTGAGTTGCCTAGATTGTATTAACCTTAATTGAATTGAATTGATTAAGTGTTGAAATTGTGATTAAGGAGAAGATAAGATGTTCCTTTTTACCCTCAAATGCACAAATTGGAGATCCAAGTTGATCAACCTAAGAGAAGGGTTGATGCACAAATGAATCAACTATTTGGAAAGAAGAATAACAAAGGAGATACCTTAAATTCTGTTAATTATATGTATAGATATGATAAATGATAGTAATTGAAGAGATAGGAGAAATGCACTAACCTTGAAATATTGCAGATCAAAGAATGCTATTTTCTGAGGTCTGTAGACTATTTCTGGAAAAACTGATAGGTAATACCGAACCAAAATGCAGAGACGAACAAAACCCAGAAATCATTTTTTGTTTTGACGTCATCTTATGAAAAAGGTTGACCTTGACCCACAAATGTCAACCCTGACCCAATAATGTCAACCCTAACCTGCACAGATCTGAAAGTGACTTTGTTCGCAGATCCATAAAGTTTGCCGAAAAGGGTATCCAGATCTGGGTTCAAATCCACTGTTCTGTACCTGTACCTACAAGAAAAAGGAGATTATTAGTTGCGGGGGAGGGGTTTTCCTTGGTCAAACCCCGGTTTTGGAATTAACCTTAAATATATGTAATTGAAATTGCAGAGATGGACAAAGTAAATGCATAAATTCACCTTGCTTGAAAAAGTCCTTGTGGCGGATTCGAATCCTTGAATCCACAAGTATGCTTCAAATGTAGAATGTAGAAAGGTAAGATGTCTTCAATCTCTTGCTTTTAGATCTTCAACACCAAGTCTTGAATGGGTTCTTGAATTTGGAATATGCTTGGAAGAAGGTGGATGGACAGATCACCAAAAGGGCACCTTGTAGCTTCAATCCTTCAATGGCCTCCAATGGATCTCCTTCATGAAAATGGATACTTGAATGCATGAATGCTTACTTGAAATCTTTCTTGATTGCTTGCTTTCAATTCACTTGATAATGCTTGATCTCAATTAGGAATGCTTGATGCTTGATTAGAAGACTTTGTTTGCTTCATGATGGTTAGAGAAAATGAGAGAGAAAGCTTCTCTTTTATATGGAATTAGGGCACAATCTCCTAAGGAGGCCTACATAGGAGGATTAAATTCCCATTAAAGCCTTTACCCCTAGGAGAGGACCTATATTAAATATAATTTAGGAATCAATGCTTCAAAACTTGAAACAGTCGACCCAGATGCGAGAAATACTTTTTGCAAAGGCCGACCTCCTGAAACTGCAAGACCCTAGGATCTGAACCCTAGGTCAAGGTCGAGGTCGACCCTAACCTAGGTCAAGGTTGAGGTTGACCCTAACCTAGGTCAGGGTCAAGGTTGACATAGACCTAAAATGTCAACCTTGACCCTGAAGCCTAGAACCACCAGTCTGCAGTCCAGAATGCAGAAATCAGGCCAAATAGGAGTGAAAAGAGGAACATAATAGGGAGGAAGCCATGTCAAGATCAAGAACCCATTAAAGGCACTTACCATGACCCCAAATTATTTACTCAGAAGGCTAAACACATCTACAATGGAAGTGCTTCCATTTTCCGACTATACATTTAGCCCCCACTTTAGCAAGAGTATGAGTTCAACACAAACTCTTGGTAAAGGAGAATATATAGAAAAGACAATCTTATCGGAACCAAAAGGGATAAAGAAACCCTCAAGCCCCCAAGGGACTTAAGTCTTTATCAACCCTAAGATCATGATAAGAG
>MU227297.1:2065792-2090939 GCA_018584345.1 Thuja plicata
CCTCTATGGCTTGGATAGAATCTTGATTATGGTTTTCTTGGATAAGCCAATTTCCCATTTTATCAAGTTTGGTTGAAAGATTTTTCACTTGTTCAGGAGGAACCCTTAAAGCGTCATCTTCATCATGAGATGAGTGAGAAGAGTTAGGCTCCATGGAAGGATTGGAATCATGAGTTATTAAATTGCCATCCGGGATCCTAAGGAAAGGAGAGGAAGATTCGGGATCAAAGGAACCCATAAGTCGACGGCTTCTAACCAGGATACTATAAGTAGGACTAGATGTGATAAATCTCATACACAAATACAATGCAAATGAACTAACACAAAATTTTGATCTATTGAATTGACATGCAATTTTGAAAGAACATGCAAGATCTAGCATAAACAATGTAAATCTAACACCAAAAAGAAAGAGTTGTCTATCGCGGGTTCACCAAAATGTAAGATAAAATATATGGAATGGTTTTTTTGATTTGATGTTCACCAAAATGTAAGATAAAATAAGTTCGGGGTTGATGGATGTTAAGTGTTAAAATGTAAAAAGATTGAATATTCTATCTTACGAAAATGTAAAGGGGAATGGAATTAGAGATGTATTTATTATTCTTTGAGTTTCCTAGATTGTATTAACCTTAATTGAATTGAATTGATTAAGTGTTGCAATTGTGATTAAGGAGAAGATAAGATGTTCCTTTTTACCCTCAATTGCACAAATGGGAGATCCAAGTTGATCAACCCAAGAGAAGGGTTGATGCACAAATGAATCAACTATTTGGAAAGGAGAATAACAAAGGAGATACCTTAAGTTCTGTTAATTATATGTATAGATATGATATATGAAAGTAATTGAAGAGATAGGAGAAATGCACTAACCTTGAAATATTGTAGATCAAAGAATGCTATTTTCTGAGGTCTATAGACTGATCCTGGAAAAATTGATAGTTGATACCAAACCAAAATGTAGAGACGAACAAAACCCAGAAATTGTTTTCTGTTTTGATGTCGTCTTATGAAAAAGGTCAACCTTGACCCACAAATGTCAACCCTGACCCAATAATGTTGACCCTGACCTGCACAGATCTGAAAGTGACTTTGTTCGCGAATCCCAAAAGTTTGCCGAGAAGGGTATCCATATCTGGGTTCAAATCCACTATTCTGTACCTGTACCTGCAAGAAAAAGGAGATTGTTTGTTGTGGGGGAGGGGTTTGCCTTGGTCAAACCCCAGTTTTGGAATTAACCTTAAATATATGTAATTGAAATTGCAGAGATGGACAAAGTAAATGCATAAATTCACCTTGCTTGAAAAATTCCTTGTGGCGGATTCAAATCCTTGAATCCACAAGTATACTTCAAATGTAGAATGTAGAAAGGTAAGATGTCTTCAATCTCTTGCTTGTAGATCTTCAACACCAAGTCTTGAATGGGTTCTTGAATTTGGAATATGCTTGGAAGAAGGTGGATGGAGAGAAGCTGCAAGACCCTAGGATCTGAACCCTGGGTCAAGGTCAAGGTCAACCCTGACCTAGGTCAGGGTCGAGGTCGACATAGACCTAAAATATTGACCTTGACCCTAAAGCCCAAAACCACGAGTCTACAGTCTAGAATGTAGAAATCAGGCCAAACAGGAGAGGAAAGAGGAACATAATAGGAAGGAAGCCATGTCAAGATCAGGAACCCATTCAAGGCGCTTTCCATGACCCCAAATCACTTACTTAGAAGGCTAAACACGTCTACAATGGAAGTGCTTCCATTTTTTGACTATACAGTATTAAGAGGTGATGGAGCATAAGGCTAATAAGGCCTTTGATTTAGATTCTGCATGGATCCTTGAAAATTTCCTTTATAAGGTTATCTATTACCTTGATATTGTTTCCCTTGACCTTGGTATTGATGGTTAACTCCTTGATAGAGTTGATAAGGTAGTCTAGGATCTTGATAATGCTTCTTTATGCTTGTCAACTCATTTCCCAGGGTTTGCAATAATGCTTCTTTATCTTTTTGTTGATTATTTCTTATTTCTAGAAACTCTTGAGAATGTCTTGAAACTACTGATTCATGATTTGCAAAAGGCTAGGGAGATGATGCAGTAGGGAAAGGATTGAATGGGGGTATTTGTAAAGGAATATTAGGCTAGATATTAGGAAAAATAGGAATAGGTGGCCTTGGGGCTATCTTTCTAGCTTGTATAAGGTTGTTTTCAGCTCTAATGTCTATCCCAAAATCTTGGGTCAGCGAGGTACCTCCCATAGATTGGATCATAACTAAGATATCACAATTCAAAATTCTCAAATAATAATGAAATGTATGATCTGATGAAGGTCTTACTGTTGCAGAGATCCTATTCCATGACTTCTGAAATCTTCTGTTGAAGTCTATTATTATCTCTTGAGGAGCACGTTTGATTGTAGTAAGTTGTTCCACCAAGGACAAGTAATTTGACTTTTGTTGAAAATGTCTAGTCAACATTTCACCAAGCACATCCCATGAGTTAATTGGGCCAACAAATAAATTTATAAAGCATTCCAAAGCTTTACCCTTTAAGGATTCTGCCAACAACTTAACATCAACATCTTCTTCAGTAATATGATGCACATTGCATAAGGTATCTATATCTCTAATATGACCAAAAACAATAGTTTCACCTTCACCATTGAAATTAGGAAATTTTTTTAAGGCTCCCAATGGTACATCATGGTGATTTGGGAAATCTAATGGATTGCCTTGATTAAAAGGCACAAATAAAAATCTTCTTTCCATAGCTATAGGTTGAATTGGAATTTGATGATGATAAAAAGGAGTTGGACCTTGTAAGTTGATTGTAGTTGCTGCTATGAGGGCTAAAATAAAAATTCTTTAGGTTCAAATGATCCTTTTGAGAAAGTTGGACTTGCTAAATGCCTTCTAATAACTTGGAAATCAGTAGTATCAAACCTAGATTGGTTTGATGGCCGATTCTTTGTAAGAGCTCTTCTTCTTCTTCTTGGAGGCTCTAATTGTAGGTATTCAAAAGAATTTGAACTCCTTGTCTAAATTCTTCTCATAAAATGCCAGGTAAGCATTGGTCTCTTTTCCTTCACACAAAGTCACCAGATATGCTAAATGATAACCTCTTTAAGGATAGTAACGTATTGCAATCATATCCAAATAAAAAGGATCTCAAAATATTCTAACGTGTGTTCCACTAGGCGTGGCAAAAACTGTTGAGGATTGAAATCGCACCCTTCTCAAGCTTGCATGAAAACTTGAGGATTTTAGGACAACATAGAAACACTCCTAGGTGGTGGGATTTCCTATGGGTGGAGTGAATCTCTAGATTCTAGGTCAGCTCCTATTTGATATTCACCAATGACCAAAATGAAAAAATTGAACCAAAATTGAAACTTTGATGGAAAAGGGATAGAAGATGCAGAATGTAGAAAAATTAAACATTGAACAAATCTAAGATATTAGGGGATACACCAAAGATGATTTAAATTCAATCAAGCTCTAATCACAAGGGAGTTCTTGAAGGAAGACAAGTTTAAACATGTGGTACAACTCTGATGATTTAGACATCTCACATATCAATGCTTCATAAGGAGGGTATATATAGTTTCTTTTAAATTCAGGTTATGAGGTTGAAATATCTTCACAATTAACTAGATTATGGAAAAACCTATAAATCACAACTTCTAACCTATGTAAGATGCAATACTATCCACTTAAAGATGCATAATAAAGACATATACCTGCATGATCCGAAGAATAGATTCACTACGAGGAAATATCAAATCCAAAGTTGCATATAATAATATGAATTCAAAGAAGGTCTGCAAAACTACATTATTTATTCAAAAAATTTAAAGGAAACTACTGCCATACCAATTACACTAGGCTTCCATATCTTGAGAGAAAAATAGAGGATCCATAAATTTAATCACTTCTCCCTTTCTTCAAAAATGTGGGAACCTTCTCCTTTTCTTCAAAAATGTGGGAACCCCTACTGAAAACCCTAACCTTAATTTTAAAGAAAAAACAAGCACTAACTCTAAGAAAAATAGAAGGTAAACTCTACATGAACTGAGTATCCATTGGACTGAACTACATAAGGGATAGAGAATAACTAAGGATCTCATTTTAATCTCTGACACAAAATCATGCAACACTGAGCCTCTACTTCTGAAAATTGATGCGAATAACCGATGTGGACTTTGAATTGAAGTTGAGTTGTACTGAATGAACTGAAACTAGGAATCTAACCCTTATATCTTTGAAGGAGCATGCAAAATGGAGGGTTTACTTAATAGATATGCTTGCAAAACCCTTAAAACCCTCCTTATGCATGTGTAGTAAACCGCCACATTTGTCACCGTTAAAACAACTGTATAAAGAACTTTAAAAAATAATTGACCACCTTTCATAGACCGTGTTGTGTCATTAATTGTTTGAATTAAGTATATTGTTATGTATTTGTTGACCCCACCTTTTAAGACCACTATGTGGCAACATATGACTATGATATTTCTTACGACTTCCTTGGCGGGATTATGCCAACCGTTAGATCTAACAGCCTTTTAGACACCTTTTAATACCACCAAAGCTTCTAAATTTCATGTGTCACTCTCTCGCTATCCCACAAACTAATTTTCTCTCCAGTCTGTCAGACCATAGGATCACGACACGCTGAAATCTATCTAGGTTGGCCCTGTTCTTTGGTTCATTCATTCCTTTGTGCTACCTAGACACACAAAATCACCTCATCATCCCTCCAACCTTCTCTCTCTCTCTCTCTCTCTCTCTCAGACTTCAGGATCATGAAATGACGACACCTGCCTAGGTTGGCCCTACCACTCCTCTACATTGATTATCTAATTTACTAGCCCACTCTTCTATGTGGTGTTCTCTTATGATCCTATGAAATCTCACTCTCCTTAGCCTATTAGACAGTGGGATCACTATGCATTGTCACCTAGCTTGGCTGTCCCACTTGTTCTTCTACATTTCTAGAACATGGGACATCATCACCTCTCTCTCTCTCTCTCTCTCTCCCCTATTTTTTAGATCACGAGATCACAACACAGTGCCACCTATCTAGACTGGCCCCACTATATTGTTGCTATGTTTCCACATGGAGTTACCTAATTTTATTGCTTATCTACCCAGTCATCTACCACTTGGGTGTGGGACACCATATGTTAGAACCTCGCTACCCTGTGGGCTTTCTCTTTCCTCGTCAATAGGATTGCGGGATAGCTATAGGTTTACACCTATTTTCTCCATCTGATTCAACCTGGCTACATGGAATCACCTTGTCACTTGATTGATCAACCCCACACTCCTACATGGCACACCCTTATGATCCCGTGAACTTTATCTTTCCTTGACCTATTAGATTGTAGGATCATGACATGCTTCCACTTGGCTTGTTGGCCCTATTGCTACATGGCAACACCTGATTGGCTTTCAGAAATCGCACCTTCTTGCTTCTATTTCTAAAGACCTTTCCTTGGATCTTTGAGGGAATTACACCTCCATGCTTCTATTTCCAAAGACCTTTCCCACTGCTACGTGGCATCACCTAATTGGATTTCAGAAATCATACCTCCATGCTTCTATTTACGATAACCTTTACTTAAGCTTTTAAAATGAACATCCTTGACCACGAGCCCTACAAACATCACCTTTTGACCACCAACTATCCACCATATGACTGCCTCACACATGATTCATCTCCCAAAAGGTGCTTGCTTTGAATACTTCACTTTGGTGCATTGGTGTATAAAAATAACCCTTAATTGACTTGCATAGTGAATTTGGGATAAGTCCCTTAGGGTATTTCTCTGCAATTCTTTGCATGCCTAGTGCACATAATAACCAGTCTTATCTCTACTTTTAGTGGCCAAAATCTTTGAAACACATCCTTAGAAACAATATAATGCTTCCTCTTAACCTTAAATAATCTCTCAATGACATACTAGACTCAAACTCTTGCAGGAGCCCCATTGAAAAACATATTCATTCTTTGTTTTAACAAAATTGCATCAATGGAAGAAATTTTGGTAACAGTATCACAGAGCTTACAACGATAATTTGCACAACACTTCTCAACCATGACTCTTCTCTCAATTGAAAACTACCTCAAAAAGCTATGAGGTCTTTGTTCTTCTCTATCGGCTGAGCCACCAGCATGCTACATTTATAACTCAGGAACACAGAACTTGGTGGTTCTATCATTTCAATAATATTTATTGAAGCTTACTTATCCTATCAATCATGTCAATCAGACCTAAATGACACCATTTCAAAACTCTCTAATGAAAGGATTATAATAATCCATTACCGTCTATTTTGAATTCTTCTCAGGGATAGTTACTTGATCTTATCCTGTTGCAAAAATCTCTAAAAATATGCACCTACTTGAGCCTTTCGGCATATCTCAATTATATCAATGTCAACCCAGACTTCATCCTGATCCATTTGCACCTCTGAAATTTGGTTCCAGGTTGTCATGACACTTAGACCCCTTGGTGATGAGTCAACAACCATATATTTTACCCATTCCTACATCGACAAGGAAACACCATGTCCAGTGGTTACTTCTAGTGTAGGCGACAAGCAATGGATCCAATCATCTCTTTTAAAATCATGTTTAAAATTCCATAATTGATGATCCTTCAGACCAACACATCCATGATACAAAATGGTCATACTGAAATTGACCACCATAGCGGCAAGAAAGGCCCCACCTCAGTGAATGGGAAAGCTCCAAGTCGGTTCTCCATCATCATCCACTTCCACAATGCTACAGTCAACCCTGACTCCTAGCGAGGATAGGTGGAAGATTCTCGCAATGCCGTGACCCATATAATCTCCTGCACTTTCAATCACAGGATCACGAAAGTTTTCAAATCTTGCAAATTGTTACCTCTTTCCATACTTCGACTATTTTCCTATCAAATAACCATCAAGAAACTTTCTACAGGCTTTAAAACATTTCCATTGAAAAACACCATGTGCTAAAAGATAAGCACTTTTGGTGCAGGAGCACCTAGGTAAGGCTATATGGTAACCTAGGGTTCCTAGTCAAATTTTGGCTTGTAGTGGTCTTATCCAAGCCACTAGTGAAATAAGAGGGATAGATAGTCCTAGAGTTTTTTTTTTGGGTAGGAGGCCTAGCTTGGTCATTTGTAGTCTTTAAGTTTTAGTTTGTCCAATTTTGTAAAAGTTGCCCAATTGTTGCAATTGTTGTCAAAATAGTGCATTTGTGCATTAGAGGGATAAATTGGACAAGAATAGGGTAGGATAGCTATTTCATGATGTAGTAAGCATAATCATGCATTTGGTTGATTTTTGTATTGAGTTGACTAAGTTTGGATGCCAAATTGCCAAAGATGGGAAAAGTTGCTGACAACTTTGCAAAATTGTCAATGTTGTCATTGACAACATTTCTTGCTCAAGTGCATTTTCGAGCATGTAGTTATATAACTGTTTGAAAAAGTTGGTGGATGTAAATATCAGCTACTTAAGGCCTCCCTCAACCTTTGTGAAGGGTTGGTTGAAGTATTGGAGAAAGGTCATTGATATACCAGTGCAGTTTGTGAGCAATTTCTTTTGACAGTTTGAAGCTTTTCATGGTTTTGAAGTGTTTAGTTGATTGAATGTGGTACTGTAACCATTGGAGGATGTATTTGTTGTTATTTCATTACTCTATGTGTGGTTATATAGTTGCTTATTTTTGTTCTTCTACATTTTGTAAATTATTTTGAGTTTAGTGTTGTTGCTGGTCTGATCTAGACAATTTTTAATAATGGAGTCATAACTCCTTTTCCCAAAGTGGCATCTGTCTGATTCCTTGGGATTTATGAGATTAATCCTTGTAAATTATTGGTGCAAGAGCTTGGGCCCTAGAAAGAAAGTTGGCTATTTTTGCAGTGATGCCCTAGGCGAGCCAGAGGAGCATGGTTAGGGATCTTAGTGGATTACATAAGCAATTAGAGGGATTGAATGCATTGGTTGCTTCAATTTGAGCATGTGGAGAGGAGGATATGTGTGTGTAGAAGCCCCATGTCCAAGGAGAAGTTATGGTGAAGTGTTCTTCAAGGTGAAAGGTCAAACCCTTGTGGATGTTCTCAGTATTCTGTGAAACCCTTGATTTTAGGCTTGATTATAGCAACCCACTGTATAGATAGTTTGGGGAAGTAAAATCTAATAAATCTTAAAGGTCTTCCAAAAGGGTGTTAGGATCTAAACCTTTTTTTCCACCTTTTTGAGAACATTTTGGAGTTATGTGCCAAAAGGTGTGTAATTAGGCCTAATTCCTTGTAGCCCTATTTTGATTAGTTTGAAGCAAGTTCTTGGAATCGATTAGTGTTTCATTTAAATTTATGTTATTAGGAATTTACTTGGACTCAATTTCCCTTTTTATAAACCTTCCTCTCCATTGGTGACTATTTTTGGTCATATTGGGTCACTTAGTGTAGGAGATGCAAGAAGACATCCATGGGGTATGTTACCAGTTGAGTTGTTTTCGTTGTTGGTGTGGAGAAATTGAAGAAGTGCAGGATTGAGGATGGGATCCTCTTGAGTTAGGATTAGTGAAGGACCCTAATATGCTAGAGAAGTGGCCTAGAGAAAACCCTAGGAGAAGGTAGGGTTGGAGAGAAATATTTGTCCTTACATCAGATTGGTATCAGAGAAAGTTAAAGATTTGGGATTCGGTGTATGTCTCTATATACTAGTAAATTAGTAGGGGAGATCAGTGTGGTGACTAATGCAGAGTTAGCTAAGGAGATGGGTGTGAAAAAGGAGAAAAATAGACTCCTTAAAGAAGCTCTAAATGAAATGAGAATAAAACTATAAGAATTTGTTGTTGGATCCAAGGATAAAGGCAAAGAAGGTGAAAGTAGTGACAAAGGTAAAAAGCAGATTGATGAGGAAGATATCATCCCTGAACCATACCCTCCATTGAATGAAGAACCATTCCTAAAAGCCATCAAGGCACTAGGAGGAAAGGCACTAGAAGGTGTACCACTATTTAGTGGAAAAATGGATATTGAGATAATGATGGAATGGATTGAGGGGATGGAAAATCATTTTGAATGTGAAGGTGTTACAGAGGCACAAAAAATAAAACTTGCAAAGTCAAGGTTAAGAGGATCAACATTGACATGGTGGAAGTACCTGCAAGATGAAAGAGCTAGAATGGGTAAACAATCTATAGCTAAATGGAAAGCCATGGTGACTAAAGTGAAAGAAAATTATTTGCCAGAAGACTATGAAATACAACTTCATAGAAAGAGACAAGGTCTGAAGAAAAAAGACTTGGATGCGGTCTCTTATACAGAGGAGTTTTAGAAGTTATGTCTCAGGTCAAAGATTCAAGAAGAGGAACCTATCAAGGTAGAAAGATACTTGGGTGGTCTAAAATGGAACATCCAAGAAGAGATAAGTTTGTGGACTCCAACTACTGTACAAAAGTGTCACCAATTAGCCCTTAGGGTGGAAGAAAGGAATGGGAAGAAAGGGTACTCTAATGTTAGAGGAAGAGGCAGAGGAAGAGACCAAGGGGGTCATAGAGGACATGGTTATCAAGGTAGAGGTAATGAACAAAGAAACCAGGGAGAGTTCAAGTTGACAGGGCATGGTAGTGAAACTACTCCAAGAGGGGGTTATACCAGAGGTAGGGGTACTCAAGGAGGCTCTAGTAGGGGAAGAAGTTTAGGAATAAGCAACTCATACTTCACAAGTATGAAATGTTATACTTGTGGTTAATTGGGTCACTTGGCCTATAGATGCCCTGATAAACATACTTCATCAAACAATGGTAAAAGGATTGCATATGCTCATGAAGATACAACATGTGTCAAGACACCTGAGGTTGATCACATTGATTCATAGATGGGAGAAAATATAATGTTGAGAAGAGTTTTGATTAGGCAGCCAGTCAAGGATGAACCCAAGAACATGAGAGCTTTGTTTAGAGTTAGATGTAAAATTATTGGAAAAGTTTGTAAAGTTATTGTGGATTCATGCTCCACAGACAATATCATATCAGAGGAAGATGTAAAAAAACTTAAATTGACAAATATACCTCATGTCAATCCATACAAAGTGAAATGGTTGAACAAAGGGTAGAGTGTGTTGGTGAATGAGTAGACTTGGGTGGAGTTCTCTATTGTAGGGTATAAAGATAATTTTCTTTGTGATGTGTTTCCTATGGATCCATGCCATATTCTATTGGGAAGGCCTTGACAATATGATAGGGGTGCAGTCTATGATGGGAAAGAGAATTCCATATCTTTCAAGAAAGATAGCAGAACTTTCAAAATCTAGTCCTTGTTGGAAGAAGATGAGCCATAACCCAAGACCCCTAGTATCTTATTGAGTAGTAGAAAGGAGTTCATTAATACCCTTAAAGATTAAGGAAGTGAAGGGTTTGCCATTTTTCTCAAGCCTAAGGAGGAAGAGAAGCCTAAACAAGAACCTTTGCCACCAGAAATCAGAGAGTTACTTGACTAATATAAAGATATATTCAATGATGGTACTCTTGCAACTTTACCTCCTAGAAGAGTCATAAGTCATAAAATTGACTTTGTACCTGGTGCATCATTGCCAAATAAGGCAGCCTATAAGCTTACTCCAAATCAGAACCTAGAAGTGGCTAGACAAGTGCAAGAGCTATTAGACCAAGGACTAATCAAGAAGAGCATTAGTCCATGTGTCATACCTGTGGTATTAGCATCCAAGAAAGGAGGTAAGTGGAGACTTTGCACTGACTCTAGGGCTATTAATAGGATTACAATTAGATACAAATTTCCTATTCCTAGGATTGAGGATTTGATGGACTGTCTTGGAGGGGCAAAGTACTTCACTAAATTGGACCTCAAAAGTGGGTACCACCAGATTAGAATCAAAGATGGGGATGAATGGAAGACAACTTTTAAGACTACTGATGGGTTGTATGAGTGGAGAGTTATGCCATTTGGCCTTTCAAATTCCCCTAGCACATTCATGAGGCTCATAAATGAAGTGATTAAGGATTTCACATGGATATTTGTAGTAGTGTATCTAGATGCTATACTCATTTTTAGTAAAACAACAGAGGAAAATTTGAAACATGTGGAGATGGTACTCAAAAGGTTGCAAGAGGAGAAGTTATCCATAAATCTAGAGAAGTGTGAGTTATTCAAACAAGAGCTTGTGTATTTGGGGTTTGTAGTATCCCAAGGGTCATTGAAGATGGACCCAAGCAAGGTGAAAGTTGTTCTACATTGGCCTACACCAACCACTGGGACAGAGGTAAGGAGATTTCATGGGTTAGCTCAGTTTTATAGAAAGTTTATAAGAGATTTCAGTGGTATGTGTGCACCAATGCTAGACACCATAAACGGCGGTCTAAAGACTAAGTTTAGATGGACCTATGAAGCAGGAAAAGCATTTGAAAAGTTGAAGGAGCAAGTAGCAACACAACCTATCCTTAGAATCCCTAGTTTTAATAAATTTTTTACTTTAGAATGTGATGCAAGTGGGATGGAAGTAGGGGGTGTGTTAAGTCAAGAAGGTAGGCCAATAGCCTTCTTCAGTGAGAAGTTAAATGAAGCCAAAAAAATTCTTCTTCTTATGACTTGGAGTTGTATGCCTTAGTTCAGTCTCTTAGAAAGTGGAGACATTACTTGCTATTGAAATAATTTGTAGTATTTACTGACAACCAGGCCCTTAGCTATATAGATACATAATAAAATCTCAGTAATAGACACCTAAAGTGGATGGAATACCTTCAAGCATTCACATTCACATTAAAGCACAAGAAATGATAGTTGAACAAGGTTGCAAATGCACTGAGTAGGAGGATGCTAACCATTCAAGAAGTTCAGTTGAAGAGCATTGGGATAGAGAGTTTCAAGGAACTCTATAGGGATGATGAAGACTTTAGTGAAGCATACAAGGTATGTTCTGATTTTCAAAATCATTTTCACAATAAGTTTTCTGATTTTACCTTGCAAAGTGGGTTATTATTTAAGGGAAACCAGTTATGTGTTCCTAAGGGTTCAATGAGAGAGAATCTTATTCAAGAGAAACATAATGGTAGCTTGATTGTTCATTTTGGTGTGAACAAAACCATAGAGTTAGTACAAAGGTTTTACCATTGGCCAAAATTGGTAAGAGATGTGACAAACTATGTTGAACAATGTGTAGTGTGCATGAAAGAAAAAGGGAGGATCTAGCAATGTAGGTTTGTATCAACCTTTGCCAATCCCTAATAGACCATGGGAGTGTGTTAGCATCGATTTCATTGTAGGGATACCTAAGACAAAACATGGACATGACAATATCTATGTTGTGGTAGACAGATTCAGTAAAATGGGTCATTTTATACCTTGTAGAACTACTCATGATGCTAGTAACATTGCACATTTTTTTTAAGGAGATTGTAAGAATCCATGGAATACCCCTAAGCATTGTATCAAATAGGGATGTCAAGTTCATGAGCCATTTCTGGAAAACCCTATGGGACAGATTGGGTACTAACCTATCATTTGGTTTATCTTACCACCCTCAGACTGATGGCCAAACTGAGGTGGTAAATAGAGTGCTTGGTAACTTGTTGAGGTTCCTAACTAAGGAATATGGATAGACATGGGATGTGGTCATTCCCCAAGAAGAATATGCATATAATGATAGTGTTAATCAGACAATAGGTAGGAGCCCATTTGAATTTGTTTATGGGATGCACCCAAGAGGTGTATGCGAGATTAGAGACCTTGGAGCTATGGAGTACAAAAGTGGTCATGCTGAAGACTTCACTCAAACCATGAAGGAGATTCAAGAGCAGGTGAAGAAGACTATACTGGAGTCTACTCAAAAGTTGAAGGCTAAAGTGGATGAGAAGAGAAGGGATTTTCAATTTGAGATTGGAGATTGTGTCATGGTACATTTGAATAAATCTAGATAACAGAAGGGAGTTCCTACCTAACTACAGATGAAAAGAGTGGGACCCTGTAAAATCTTAGCGAAGTACGGGGCTAATGCATACAAAGTGGATCTACCTAATATTTTGAGCATCTCACCTATTTTCAATGTGGCAGACTTAGTCAAGTTTAAAGGACCCTTAACTGAGATAGATGTGAACAGAGAGGAGATTGGAAAAGATGTAGAACCTGATGTTTTACCTCCCAAGATGCAAACAAAAGCAGACAAGGTATTATATTCAAGGGTCAAGAAGACCACCAGACATAAGGTGTACATGGAACACCTCATCAAGTGGAAGCATAAGCCAGATTCAAAGGCAACATGGGTTGCAGATATAGACTTCAAGAAGCTGGGCATTGTAGATGATATCTTGTCCACAGGAGTGACATGACTTTCCTTTGTGGGGGATTATGGTGCATGAGCACCTATGTAAGGCTATATGGTAACCTAGGGTTCCTAGGTTCCTAGTCAAATTTTGGCTTGTAGTGTCTTATCCAAGCCACTAGTGAAATAAGAGGGATAGCTAGTCCTAGAGTTTTTTTGTTGGTTAGGAGGCCTAACTTGGTCATTTGTAGTCTTTAAGTTTTAGTTTGTCCAATTTTGTAAAAGTTGCCCAATTGTTGTAATTGTTGTCAAAACATTGCATTTGTGCATTAGAGGGATAAATTGGACAAGAATAGCATATGATAGCTATTTCATTATGTGGTAAGAATAATCATGCATTTCGTTGAGTTTTGTAGTGAGTTGACTAAATTTGGATGCCAAATTGCCAGAGATGTAAAAAATTGCTGACAACTTTGCAAAATTGTCAATGTTGTCATTGACAACATTTCTTGCTCAAGTGCATTTTTGAGCATGTAGTTATGTAACTATCTAAAATAGTTTGTGGATGTTAATATTAGCTACTTAAGGCCTCCCTCGACCTTTGTGAAGGGTTGGTTGAAGTATTGGAGAAAGTTCATTGATATACCAGTGCAGTTTGTGAGCAATTTCTTTTGACAGTTTGAAGATTTTCGTGGTTTTGAAGTGTTTAATGGATTGAATGTGGTACTATAACCATTGGAGGATGTAGTAGTTTTTATTTCATTACTTTGTGTGTGGTTAGATATTTTTTAAATTTTTTTCTTCTGCATTTTGTAAATTATTTTGAGTTCAGTGCTATTGTTGGTCTGATCCAGACAATTTTTAATAATGGAGTCATAACTCCTTTTCCCACCATGGAATCTATCCGGTTCCTTAGGATTTGCGAGATGACTCCTTGTAAATTATTGGTGCAAGAGCTTGGGCCCTGGAAAGAAAGTTGGCTATTTTTTCAATGATGCCCTAGGCAAGCTAGAGGAGCATGGTTAGGGATCCCAGTGGATTGCAGAAGCAATTAGAGGGATTGAATGCATTGGTTGCTTCAATATAAGCATGTGGAGAGGAGGATATGTGTGTGTAGAATCCCCATGTCCAAGGAGAAGTTCTAGTGAAGATTTATTTGAGGAGAAAGAACAAACCCTTGTGGATGTTCTTAGTATTCTGTGAAAACCCTTGATTTTAGGCTTGATTATAGCAACCCACTATACAGACAGTTTGGGGAAGTAAAACCTAATAAATATTAAAGGTCTTCCAAAAGGATGTCAGGATCTAAACCTTGTTTTCCACCTTGTTGAGAAGATTTTGGAGTTATGTGCCAAAAGGTGTGTAATTACGCCTAATTCCTTGTAGCCCTGTTTTGATAAGTTTGAAGCAAGTTCTTGGAATCTATTAGGGTTTCATTGCAATTTATGTTATTAGGCATTGCCTTGGACTCAATTTACCTTTTTATAAACCTTCCTCTCAATTGGTGACGATTTTTGGTCATATTGGGTCACTTAGTGTAGGAGATGGAAGAAGACATCCATGGGGTATGTTAATAGTTAAGTTGTTTTCATTGTTGGTGTGGACAAATTGAAGAAGTGGAGGATTGAGGATGGGATCCTCTTGTGTTAGGGTTAGTGAAGGACCCTAATATGCTAGAGAAGTGGCATAGAGAAAACCCTAGGAGAAGGTAGGGTTGGAGAGCAAGATTTGTCCTTACATCAACTTTATTTTCCCGCCAGTTAATTTTATTATAATCGACAATTGTACAATCAATTCCCCCCTTCAGAAAATCCAACAAACCAATTATCGCCAACTGTCATCCACTTGGTCCCACCTTTTAGTCGCTCGCTGGCCTAGGACACATAAATATCTTGCAATCCCATGATTAGCTGGGTCCAAACCGTGACATCACCACAGGATTGCAAGGCGAATTAAAAAGTAACATGTAGCCCACCACTTGAAAGAGTAAAGGGTCCCGCCTAACATGAACACTTAACTATGATATAGTAGAATAATACAAAGGGCTACAGGATAAACTTAGGAAATCACAACTTAAGGTGTGAAAACATTAAAAGGGCCGACACTTAATTACTTATGACACTAGGACTTAAATAAATTAGTCCCCATTTTAATGACAATGACACCCATAGCTTAAGTTAAAAAATGTAACGAAGAAATAAATCAAGACTAGAGTTAGACGTATGGAAATATTGATCAACACATGAAACATAAACCCTAAGCCCCGTTAACATAATTAAGAGCAATCCTTTTGTAGCAACAAGAAAACTTTCACTAAGGAATCAAAATATTTGTAGACATGTTCTAAGGCAATACCATATATGTAGATACAATCTTCTCAGTCCATATTTTTCTTCTCTTGGCAGTGGGCTGAGGGTTTCTTCCAGCTGTTGTATTATAGTGGGGGATTTTCTTTTCTCTCTTCTTTCTCAGGGCATTGAGCCCTTCTAGTCGGTGATCTAACCTACAGTGAGCATTTTGGAAATGAGTCACCCTTTGTAAAAATTACCTTAACCAATGTCACCTTAACTAATGTTTTTATTCATGATAATTGGCTTCTCCATGGGTTTTACCATCCTAGGTTTTCCACGTAAAAATCTGGATCCGAATCTAATAACTTAAATCCTTGATTACTTAGCCAAAAAATATATAAAGATGAACAAATATATTTAGCAATAACCTACCATTTGAATGATGATTGACTTGTTATTCATAGCAATACCTTTTCTCACTAAAATTCCATGGATTTTAATCAAGGACTAGATGTAATGAATGTTGCATGTTAAACAAGTTAGGATCTCGTGAAATTCTCTAAGACAGTGACATGGATATGGTGCAAAGGGTACTTGCATTTGAAATTCCAACCACCACAATCATGGCGACATTAAATTCTTCATAATCCACTATTAAATTTGGAAAAAGATTTTGTTTCCTTGAGAAAAGTAATATTTTTTGAGTGGAATAGGTCGATCTAGTAGTTGTTGAAGTCTAATAGAACATTGATGGAAATTTTGGAATGATCTAAGAGTTGTTTACGTGAATAAGAGGCATTTTGAAAGAAGTATAAAAGTTCAAGAAAGAAGTACATATGAGAGTGAGATTTATTCCTACAATAGAAACTAATAAATTAATTGGTATTTAGAATAAAACATATTATTTGTTGAACATGAATATCATAAATATAAAAAAATAATATACAACAACAAAAAATATCAAGTCTCAAACACAAACATACAATGATGATTAAATAGTCTCATCTAGATATATTTAGAATATTTACTTACCATTCCAACTACAAAGACTTCTATTGAGACAACTATATATCCCATTATACCAACCATAGAGGAACTTTATTTTCTAACTAGTGCTTAACATGCCATATTGCAACTAATTATTTAAAGTACTACCAGGATAGGTCTAAAAGGCTAAAATAATAATTAGTTCAATAGCTACTAAGCTAGAAAGTAACAATGATAGAAGTTGCATTTATTTTCTAATATTTATATATAAAGTTTCTCATTGCATGAAGAGTTAAACTTGAGTCAAAGAGTCAAAGAGATTCCTCTTTTTAGATTTAAGACCAATCTTACTTTCACTTTCACACACTTGACTACATTTCTATACAAACATTGTTTTTATGAGCAAGTGTTTTTTTGTCAAGAAACTAAATTCTAGAGAAATATATGAAACACCATAAGCACTTGAATTCAGACATTGACATTTACTCTCTTGAATACATTAAACACGTGCAATACTATATAATTCACTAACTTATTTTTCCCACGAATGATGCAAATTTACAATAATATTCATTAACTCTATGAAGCACATGTACTCTCATATTCATGAAAAAAATGATTTGTACCCTTTGGGATAAGAAATATTTTCAAGCGGTAAAGACCAATCTAGTAGTTGCAAAATCTAACTGAGCATTATAGTAGTTCTAGAGTGATATCTCAGTGGTTGTAGTGAATAATACAAGAATTGTGGAGTTCAATAAGTAATTAATAAATATGAGAAGGGGATGTAAGACTTTCATGTGGGATAGGTTATGATAATTGGAATATTAAAATAATTTTAGATACACCTTCAAACTCTACAAATAGGAAAAAAGAAGGGACACAATGCTTGGAGAAGGCATGCGAAAAGCTTGTAATGGAAAGAAGAATATTTAGAAGTCAAGTTGAACTTCACATAAGGATAAATGAAAAATCTATAGGAATGGGATATGTTTGGATGAATGTTTAATGTTTGCAAGGTAAAGAAAAATGAACATATTGAAAACCTTGCAAAACTAGATGTTGGATATGTATGAAGTAAACGAGAGAAAAACATATGTCCAATTTAGATGTCCACAAGAAAGAAGGGGGAAAATGGAACAAAGTTTTTTGAGTATTAGGAGTTGAAGTAGACAAAGGGATGGAAAGGACAAACATCTAGATCCAAATTGAGTTTATAGAAATAATAGAAAAAAATTAAAATGGAAAAAATGACAACTTGATGGAGTTTTGTGGGAATTAAAGGGGGACCTAAGGTGGAATACATATCTATATCTACGTCAAGAACTCACAAATGAGGTGGAATTAAGGGAAATAAAAGGAAGGAAAGGAGTAATGGACATTGTGGGAATTTTTATGTCGGGCAAGGCTCTAGATTGGGATATTGGTAAAATAGGAAATATTTACCTCCACATCAAAAGTATACAACATTGTGAAATAAATAGAGAATGAACAAGAAAATATAGACTAAGACTCCTTTGAGATCTTGGAAACATCCAACACATGATAAGCACATGGGTTATAAAGGAAAACAAATTATTAGAAATTTTGATCAGGAGGCCATTCAAAAATTTCTTATATTAATTACTTATGATGGAAAATGAGAATTAAAAGTGCCAAGGATCTAGAACCTAAGGAATTATACACACTAACAAATTAGTCCCAACACAATAGAGAATATAATTTTACAAAGAGGTCCACAAAAAGTTGTTGTCGTTTAGATGTGTGAAGTTCAAGCCTCTTCACTAAGACCACTATTTACTTTATAGATATTTGTATTGCAGCCATAGTAGTATTACTCATAATTGAGATTAACTAAACAAATTAAAAGGATGAATGAGATTTAACTACTTTGAATTGAATTTGTCACAACCCAAAATATATATTTTTAATTTTTAAAAATAGAGTAGAGGTTTAGGGGTAGCAACCCTTAATAACTTATCGAGTTGCACCACCCTTTTTAAGGTCCTTTCATGAGGTTTTAAGAGAATGAACTGAGCATGTTTCATTGAGTTGAACGGGAAATGCCATACTATTAAAACAAACTTAAAGCCTTCAAGGCCACAAGGACCTTTATGATGCATTCATATTTTCATGTTTTTTAATATGTTAAATATTTTTTTGAAGTTTCTAGGACACTTCCTCATGTCCTCTTCCTCTCTTTAAAACTTCTTCTTTTGTAGATGCAAAGAGCCTAACTTGGCATATTCATAAATATTTAGGGTGTGGGGTCTTGGTGCACCCTCCTTTAGGTTTAGGTTAATGGTTTTAGATTTTTTTAAAAAGAAAAGGTTATAAACCAATTTTTTGTGTTAGTACATGAGAATGCCTTTCAATACCTAAGACATTCAAGAACGTTTGCACACCCTCTAAATTCCTTCGAGATAACTTGATATTCCACTTGAGGGAAACATTTTAGAGTCTCCTTTTGGGGGTGACACCTAGAGGAACATAAAGGGGAGATCTCTTCCTCATCATCCTATGTCTAAGACATCACGTCTCTTCAAAATGAAGGGTTTTCAATTAAAGAATGTGTGAGGCTTCACTATTTTTCCTAGATTAATTGTACCAGTTAGTGATATGTTAGTTCTAGCATTTGGGAATGAATATGTGTACCAATTTTTTTCTTTTCAATTTATCTCATATATACTTCTAATGTTTCTTGACATGTTTTGATTTCTTTGGAGATCTAATTAATAGATTTATAACCTAACAATATTTTTTTATTTCAATTTGTTTAAGTTTTAATGAAATAAATTAATATGGTATTATGTAGTGGTGCTTGAAAAAATATGTAATAATCTTTGCATGGTGTTACTAGTGGTAAGAGATAGAAATTTTTAATATGCAGGAGTAAACTAATAGTAAATATAATAAAATTATGCATAGTAAGGTTCATTAATTATTATTATTATTTGGAGGAGGTTTTCTAGGTGGAAAAAAAATGGGAAGCATGTATTTTTGTAGTTATGGTGATTTAGATATGAGGGTGTGTAGAAATATGGGGAACCAAAAAGAGGCCACCTTCTTTTTGGTCCCTTAGATGACTAATGAGAATGTGTTATAACAAACACATGCTAAGGCTTGGTAGTGACAAAGCCTAGGCTTGGTTATTACTAAACCATAATGTGCTTACATTATAACATGCTTTGAGAATTTCAATAGGGGGGAGAGAAGCATAGAAATAGAGGGTGGGTGGGTGGGTGGGAGGGAGGGAGAGGTAGGCAAAGAGAGAGAGGATAGGTACTGAGTAGTGAGGGAAGGAGGGAGGGAGAGAAATGCAAAGTGTGAGGGTTCAAGGGAGAGGACTTTAAAGAGAGAGACGAAGATAAAAAGAGAGGAAATGATATATATATATATATATATATATATAAAAGCCAGGCTTCAGTATTTTTCCTGGATTAATTGTACTAGTTAGTGATATGTTAGTTCTAACATTTGGGAGTGAATATGTGTACCGATTTTTGCTTTTAAATTTATCTCTTATATACTTCTAATGTTTCTTGACATGTTTTGATTTCTTTGGAGAGCTAATTAATAGATTTATAACCTAACAATATTATTTTATTTCAATTTGTTTAAGTTTTAATGAAATAAATTAATATGGTATTATGTAGTGGTGCTTGAAAAAAATATGTAATAATCTTTGCATGGTGTTATTAGTGGTAAGAGAAGGAAATGTCTTTATATGCAGGAGTAAACTAATAATATATATAATAAAATTATGCATAGTAAGGTTCATCAATTATTATTAATTGGAGAAGGTTTTCTGGGTGAAAAAAATGGGAAGCATGTGTTTTTGTAGTTATGGTGAATTAGACATGAGGGTATGTGTAGAAATATGGGGAACCAAAAAGAGGCCACCTTATTTTTGGTCCCTTAGATGACTAATGAGAATGTGTTATAACACACTCATGCTAGGGCTTGGTAGTGACATATCCTAGGCTTGGTCATTACTAAGCCATAATGTGCTGGGAGGGAGAGGTAGGAAAAGAGGGAGAGAGGATAGGAACTGAGTAGTGAGGGAAGGAGGGATGGAGAGAAATGCAAAATGTGAGGGATGAAGGGAGAGGATATATATATATATGTATGTATGTATGTATATATGTATATATGTATGTATGTATATATGTATATGTATATATATATATATATATATATGTATATATATATATTTAGATACATATATGTATGTATACATACATATATATGTATATATACATAAATATATATGTGTATATATACATATACATATGTATATATACATATATGTACATATATATATTTACACACACACACACACAGATATATATATGTATATACATGTATATATATATATGTATGTATGTATGTATGTATATATGTATATACACACACACATATATATGTATATATATACACACACACACACACACACACACATATATATATATAAAGATGGAAGATGTTGTTGATGTTGAGGAGAAGATAAGATCCCCTTCCTAGCCTCAAATTTCACCAAGGAAAGATCCACTTTGATCAACCATAAGAAAATGGTTAATGCGCAAATGCATCAATCGATCAGAAATAAGAAGAAAGAAGAAAGTATTACAATCCCAAACAATGGATGAAGAATATAATAGATTTGAATTGATTAAGACCATAATTGAAATAAATTAGAAGACAAGTACTAACCTCAAAATGTAGCAGATCTGAAGAATGTTGTTTTCAGGTGTCTGCACTGAGTTTCTGGAAGTTCTGCAACCGGATCGAGCACAGAAACACAAAGACAGAGAAAACCAAGAAATCTTTTCTAGATCTGGCTCAAGTCAATTCTGACCCAAAAAAAAATGTCAATTTTGACCCAAAAAAGAATGTCGATTCTGAACCAAAACAAAAAGTCAACCTTGACCTGCATAGTCTGACGGAAAATCTATTTCTGGATCCCGAAAGTTTTCCAAAAAGGGTATCTGAATTTGCACTTGAATCTGATGTCCCGAACCAATACCTACAAGAAAAATGGTTTTTTTTTTTTGGGGGGGGGGAGAGGTTTTCCTTGGTCAAACCCCAGTTTTGGAATTAACCTTAAAGTATAATTGAAATTGTATAAACAAACAAAGAAAATAAACCTATTCACCTTGCTTATATAGAAACTCTTGTGGTGGATTCGAATCCTTGGATCCAAAAGTATGTATGCACCAAATGAATGTAGAATGTAAAATGTAGGATGTCTCAAATCAATTGCTTGTTGATCTTCAACACCAATCTTGAATGAATCTTGGAATAGGAAGAGGCTTGCATGGATGTGAATGGAGAAATCTTCAACAAGAAGGCTCCATAGAGCTTGAATCCTTCAATGGCTACCAATGGATCTCCTTGATGAATTGAATGTTTGAAGGTATTTTAATTCTTGAATTCTTGAGAGTAGATGCTTGCTTCAATAGATCATGCATGGAGTTGTCTTAGATGGTTCGTGCTTATGCTTCAAGTCTTAGAGAAAATGAGAGGAGAAAGATTCCTTATATACCAATCTAGGGCACAATCTTCTAGAGAGGCCTACATAGGAGAATTAAATTCCAATTAGACCTATACCCTTAGAAGCAGATCTATATTAAATATAATTTCAAGTTTCGTTGCCTCAAAGACCAAAACAACGGACCCGGAAGTGGGAATTAAATCTTTCCGAAGCCTGACATTCAGAAACCCTGGAAAACTAAAATTTGAACCCTGGGTCAGGGTTGAGGTTGACTCTGACCTAGGTCAGGGTTGAGGTTGACCTTGAACTAGGTTAGGGTCAAGGTTGACCTTGACCCAGAAGGTTGACCTTGACCTTGAGGTCAAAGAACTCAGATTTGCAGATTAGGGTGCCATAAATATGTCAGAGAGAAGTGGAAAATGAGCAGAATAGGGGTAAAAGCCAGATCCATTCATAGACCCATTCAAGGTGCTTTCCATGACCCAAAACCACTTACTCGAAGGGTTTAACCAGTCCAAAATGGAAGTGCTTCCATTTTTGACTATATATTTAGCCCCCACTTTAGAAAGAGTATGGACTCGATGCAAACTCTTGGTAAAGGAGATCATAAAGAACAAATAATCTTATTAAAATCAAAAGGGACAAAGGAATCCTCAAGCCCCTAGGGAATTAAGTCTTTATCAAACCTAAGATCATGATAAGAGAGACATCACCAGTCAAAGAGAAAAAGAGAGAGGGTGTGATTACCTCTCCCAATGGGAACCTATGTCCCATTGTGAATCACACAAGGAATAATTGCAACTTGAAAGATGGAGTTGAACTGCCTAGTGAATGTGGCTACTCACTAGTCAACCCATCAAGGATTTACTCTTAGGAATATTCTACTCGAAAAGAGAATAGTCAAAACATAGAGAGATCCAGTCTTAAGGACACATTCCGACCTTAAGGGATCAAAACATTGTAAATTGAAACTAGAGGGATCAAGAGATCCTATAAGGTAAAAATCCATGCTTTAAGGATTAGTCTCTAATCCATAAAGGGAGAAAAGATTTAAGTTTTGAAATTATTTTGAAAGTGCGTGTGTGCAAAAAGGTGAGTAGAGCGTATGCCCCCACGTTAAAGTCATTGCTAACACTTTAACAAGAGCAATGAATTTGATGGAAATATAAACAACTCCACTGATTACATTTCCACTACGAGATGCCCCCAAATGAAGACAAATCAAGGGAAATACCACATAAACATACAAAGAAAATAGAAGGGATCTACCTACCATGGGGTCAGTATGATCATAAGATAATATGTATATATAGATATGATATTATTGCAAAATGAATTGACATCATTCCCCAAAGAAAGTAGAACTACAATCACAATGGAGGAAAGAAAATGCAAGAGTTACGAAGAAGTCTTTTCGGACCACAACATGGAGACCAAAAAGAATCAGTGCTACCATGTCGCAAATCCAAGTGGACTACACAAGGAAAAAAATTATGAACAATAGCACAGGTACAACATAACATGAAATAATATATAGAAGAATAGAGATACATATAGAATAATTGTACAACAGGTTTGATTCCTTTATCACCTTGCACCAACAAAGTAACAAGGGTCATATAAAAGAATCTAACAAACATTGAGCAAACACATTACAGGAGAAGTACAATACAACAGGCAAATACATAAAAGGATACCATGAAGGACAAGCCAATCAAGCTCATCGCCTACTCTCCCCATATCGATTTATATCATTTATGCAACACAGTAGGAATAATAGCCAGTTCCAAACAAGGATCCTCTTGAGAATCATGATGTTCGATACTAGGTGTAATTATCAGTTGTGTGGAAAGCATATGAGCTAAATCAATATCAACATCAATAGTCTCATATTCATTATTGGCATCAATAGGATCATCAAGAGTATCTTCCTCATCAAGATTAATTAAAATAGAATCAAAGATGCAAATAGAATCATCATAATCATTCATCTTAACATCATTATTAACATTAACTTCCTCCAACACATTAGACATAGGATGGTAAAAAGAAGGTAAATAATTTTGAAGAACAGAAGCATGTGCCCTAGCATGAGCTCGATGCTTCTTACGACTTTCATTGGCAGATTTGTTACATTTTGTCTTGTTTGAAATATGTTGAGAACTAGGAGGAACAACTGGTTCCTTCACAGGTTCTATAGGAGGATTAGTAGGAATCTCAGTAGGCTAAAATGTGATACTAGGAGTTTGATTAACAAAACTAGAATTAATGGATAAAGGAGGTATAGATGGCTAAGGAAAAAGACCACGGTTAATATCTATTTGAGGCATGCTTAACTCAAGAATCTTGCAATGTTTATAGGCTTGATATGAGCAAAAAAGGTTATCAGGTCAAGAAGAACATGAATTAGGTAATGAAGGCCAAAAGAAGTCAAGGGTAGCACAATCCCTAGGCCTAGAAGGTTGATATAACCTATGATTAATCATTTTCACCTCTTCATCATGAATAAACTTAATACACTTGTGGATAGGGGAAGAAACGACATGCATGTCAGTTAACCAAGGCAAAACCATCTTAACTTGGAATTGATCAGAAGTAGGGACAACAATGAAGGTAGTGTCCACTCTTTGAAAAATGTGTGGTCGACATGAGAACACATGTAGTCAAAGAATGTAGTTGAATTGTGAGGTCAAAATGGGATCACAAAACAACCCAGACGTGTGGTCAAAACGGGAACACATCATGACAAAACTAAACACAAAAAGACAAAGTCAACACCGAAATAAGTAATTGACATGTTAGAGATAAAAATCTCAAATAAAACTGATATAATTGATAAAGCTAAATCAAATATTGAAGTTTGATAGGTACTACCCCCTCGTGATCGAAATCAAAATGAGATAGAGGAGAAACAACAAATTGATAAATTTTGATCAAATCGAACTAAGGATAAGGTTCTTGATGTAAGATGAAAAATATAAAGATCACAGAACCAAGGTAGATCATCAAGCATGAAAGATTATGCCCCAAGGTTGAATTAGAAGAAAATAAGTGGGGTGAAAGTGAATGGAAGATAGAAGTTTGGAAGAGGTGGAAAGAAAT
>MU227297.1:2117471-2140959 GCA_018584345.1 Thuja plicata
AAAATAGAAATAACAATCCCTATTCCAAAAATGCAATTGTAAAAATTGAACAATAATAGAAAAAGTGAATTTACTTGCTGCAATTCGGTGAAAAATTAGAAACAAAAAACTTTACCTTTATACCATTACAAATTTTTTTTTAAAAAAATTTCAACAAAGCCGACCTAGTTCACGCGAAGTGCCCAGGATAAAAATCTGGTGGGATGGTTTTTGCCCAAATTTTCACACAAGGGGCTTCGCGCGAAGGGTCTTCGTGCGAAGTATCTTAGACCCCTTCGCTCGAAGGGGGTCTTCACATGAAGACCCCAAAAATGAAAATTTCTTGAAAGAAAAAAAAAATTCATAAAATTTGGTCTTTGAAGGCCTGCAACAAGAACCAAACCAAATTTTTTCCTCAAATAGATGATACCAAATGATACGATTCATAACAAGCTTTCTAATGAATATAATTTTCATACATATTGAGTTTGTTATCACTTTCAAATATTACTTTAACTAAACATAGGTTGTTTGGCGATTCAACAACCTGTCTCTTCAAGGCTAAATTACAAAAAAAAATATGAAAAATATGTAGGAAAAGGGTATTTGTGTTACCTTTCTATTAAAAAAAATAAAATTGAATTTCGATATATACATTTCAAGTTATGGTGATCAAAGTGACCTTATGTCTGAATTGCAGTTACTGTCACTTTAGAACTCAATAAAATATGAAATATTGACCCAAAATGAATAAAACCAATTACATCCTCTGGATATTGAAGTTACAAATATAATTTCGAAAGAATTACATCATTATCATATTTTAAAAAAAAATTATGTTGATCAAAGTGACAGTTGCTTCTTAAAATCATAGTTTTTTTACAAGAACCACTTTTTGAAGGAGAAAGAAAAATGAATTTTTATTTAAAAAAAAAAAATATATTTAGAAACTAGAAATAAAATTCTAAAATACCCTAGTTTACATTATCTTCAAATTCCTTATAGTTTTTCGGCAATAGGTGTTCAAAATTGAAGTTTTTTCTCAAAATGTTGATCTCCGTGTCAAAGTTGGCCAAAAAGTGGGACACACTATTGTGGGACCACCCTGATATGCTAGTCTTTGACGTGCATTCATTTTCATGATGTCCATGCTTCTTACAATTAAAGCAATATCCATTGAATTTAGGCTTAGGATTGGACTTACCATTCTTGGTTCGACAAATGTTTGTTGTGTGTCCTGGTTTTCCACAATGATGACATGTACGTTTTTTGTTCTTCGACTTTGCATTCCTCTGTTCTCCACTCTTTGATGATTCTCCTTCTTTAGTAGATGATAGGTGCTTAGTATGGCCTAGTCCAGAGATGTCATTGGTCCTTCTTGGTGATCTCATCATTTCCTTAAAGTATCTCAAGGCTTCATTAGGTTTTGTTATCCTCTCAATGAGTTCCCTTTCAGATCTTAACTCATTTTTCAGTTGATTGTTCTCTGATCTCAGATATGTAATTTCAATGTATTTCTAGTTTATCTCTTGGTTTGAAAATAATAGTTGGTTGACCATGTACAACTAATTTTTTGTGAGCTTCTACACATCACTTATCCTTTTATCAAGTCTAGTAGCCATTTTTCTCTTTTCTTTTTCTGCCATTATCTTGTCTTCCTCGGCTTTCTTCTTCTAATCAATCACCTCACATAGTGTAATTGATTGAGTTTCCTGTTCTATATTTAGACTTTTGACTCATTCCTTTAGTGTGTTGTTTTTCTCCAATAGATCTCCAATTGCTGCATTACTTTACTTGGAATTTTCATTATTAAATAGACCTTTAGTGTCTTCTTCTTTATATTGAGTGTCATTCAACCGAGTTGCCAATTCTTTCCTTGCTTTTAAGGATTTATTTAATTCCTCTCTTGCTATCTCAAGCTGCTGCAGTGCAAGATGGATGTCAATCTTCTGATTCTCAATGACCTTTCCCAACTTATAAACCTCCATCTCCAAGATCTTAACTCTTAAGTGATTAGACTTCTTCTAAGAGAACAAAGCTCTAATACCAATTGTTGGAAGTCTTAAATGGGAAATAAATATAGTGAGAGGGGGGGTGAATCAAGATCTATAAAACTTATACACTTCAGAAACAAACTGATTCAACATGTATACATAACATTAACTTGAATACTGTAATAAATCTAACTTCTAATCACATCCATGATAAACACACAACACAAATATTTGGTAACCCAGAAACCCTTGAAAGGTAAAATTGGGGTGGGGATGACACCCAAAAATCTTCACTTCTGCAGTAACAAAGTGTGCCTCTTAGGGCTACAGAGTTTTGATCACTTCTGATGATCTACCCTATGAGAGGTCTGTCCTGTTAAGAGCTTACAGGTTTATACAATCTACCTTAATTTGGGATTTTAAATTACAACTAAGTAAGCACTATGTTAGGAGATTTACAAAAGCCTGTTAGGACTAATCTATCAAGATATTTACCCTAAATCACTTGCTAAAATGTATCGGTACCTGATCCTTTGGTTTGCACTTCAAATGTTGATGTCGGATCTCCTCTTTCCAACTCTTAACTGATCTCAAATTTTTCTATCCTTCACTGCTCTGCTCGGTCACTTTGCCTGGTCTATGCTTTTGATATACAAAACTTTGCTTCTTATGCATACACACCTAATCTCTTCTCTTTGTATCCGTATACATATTTAGGGTTTTGTATCTTTCCTAAAGTAGATAATTGATGAAGCCTCTAGATCAACGATCAATAATCTAGATTCATCAATTTTTCCACCTATGCATTCCTATTTTTTGATTGGTTGCATTGCATGCATAGGGATTAATGATCATCTGCCATAGCGCATAATTAAATCCATTAAATTTCTTACACGATCATTAAATCATACATAGAAGTCAACCAAAATGGTTTACCTAAGTGATTGTGCCATTCCAAACACACATATCAAAATTGTCTTACTCGACATATGCAAATTTTGTTGTTCGGTCCAAACTATCTTACTCGACATATCCATATGTTATCATTCGAAACTAACTATTCTATGCAACTCGACATTTAATCTACTTGGTAACTATTGAGTACTTGATGACCATCAACTTTCTTGGAAATTACTACTGCTTGGTTCATACATTACTCGACTTTAGTGGGATGGCTCGGTAGGAGTGATGACCGACCAACCTGCCTTGATAATGACTAAGTGTGTGACACTAATAGACAACATAACTTGGAGATCAACAACACACACACACACACACACACACACACACACACACACACACACACACACACACACACACACACACACACACACACACACACAGAGTAAAANATAAAAAACACACACACACACACACACACACACACACACACACACACACACACACACACACACACACACACACACACACACACACACACAGAGTAAAATGCATTCACATTATTAGAATAATTAGGGAAAACAATGACATGATAGTGTTATAATGTTATAATATTATAATGCAGAGCACATCATAACATGCTCCTGTTATAGATTGCCTTAGGTGTTTATGACCTTTAGGGTTAGATTTACCTTGGGCATCCAACTTAAAGTGTTGAACTAACATTTCAATTCCCAAAGACATGTTTTTTAAAATTGTAAAAAATTGAAACAATCTTGAGGGTGCTCTCCATCAAGTTTGCATGTGTTTCAATATCAAGTACAAGAAATAATATAGTAATGTTGAGCCTTCTCTTATCTTTCTAACTATGTATTGAGTTTTTACATTTTAATTATGTTTAGGCTTTGATCTTTAATTTTTTTGTTGTTTCTCTCCAATTTTTTTTTGTCAAAAATGTACGTAGAAATTGTTGGTCTCATTTTTTACCTGTTCATCAAAAATTCAAACAAATTATATTTTTAGTAATTAGACTATTCTACACATTCAAAAAAATTAATTTTCAAGTAGTTTTCAAAAAAATATAGGGGATTTGGCCTAGGCCCTTCACGAAGCAACAAAAAGGGGGGTGAACTCATTTTCAATTTTATTTTTTAAGACGTTCCTATTTTTAAAATTAGTAGAAAATTATGTATTCATTACAAAACTAATAGAAAAATTAGGATCAGAAACTAAACGGTGTTAGCTAATTTATAATTGAAGTGATTTTTGAAATACTAAAAAATATAACATTTTAGTGGGGCCACACTAGACATCATAATACATTTTTTTTGATAAAAACATTAGCACTTTTTGTGGCATCCCTAGTTGAATCCCGTAATCGTCACCATTTCAATAATAAATTAGTAGTTTATAAAGTAGATTGAAAGCACTATGACACTTGTTCAAGTGTTGCATTTTTATTTTTGATCGTAATTATCTTCAATTTCACATTTAAGATTAGCCTTTCTTGATTTCATAAAAGTCACCCTTTTAAGACCCCCTATTTCCATACTGTATAGTCAGAAAATGGAAGCACTTCCATTGTAGACGTGTTTAGCCTTCCGAGTAAGTGGTTTGGGTCATGACAAGTGCCTTGAATGGGTTCCTGATCTTGACATGGCTTCTCCCCTGTTCTATCCCTCTTTCCACTCTTGATTAGCCTGATTTCTGCATTCTGAACTGCAGACTGGTGATTCTGGGCTTCAGGGTCAGGGTCAACATTTCAGGTCTATGTCAACCTCAACCTTGACCTAGGTCAGGGTCGACCTCGACCCTGACCTAGGGTTTAGATCCTGGGGTCTCGCAGTTTTTGGAGGTCGGCCTTTGCAAAATATTTTTCCCGCTTCCAGGTCAGCTATTTCGGGTTCCGAAGTGTTGATTCCTAAATTATATTTAATATAGTTCCTCTCCTAGGGGTAAAGGCTTTAATGGGAATTTAATCCTACTATGTAGGCCTCCTTAGAAGATTGTGCCCTAATTTCATATAAAAGGGAAACTTTCTCTCTCTTTTTCTCTAACAAGGATAACCATCATCAAGCAAACGAAGTCTTCCAATCAAGCATTCTCAAGCTATCTTCAAGTATGATTCAAGAAAGCAATCAAGAAATATTTCAAGCAAGCATTCATCCATTCAAGTATCCATTTTCATGAAGGAGATCCATTGGAGGCCATTGAAGGATTGAAGCTACATAGTGCCCCTTTTGGTGATCTCTCCATCCACCTTCTTCCAAGCCTATTCCAAATTCAAGAACCCATTCAAGACTTGGTGTTGGAGATCTACAAGAAAGAGATTGAAGACATCATACCTTTCTACATTCTACATTTGAAGCATACTTGTGGATTCAAGGATTCGAATCCGCCACAAAGACTTTTTCAAGCAAGGTGAATTTATGCATTTACTTTGTCCATTTCTGCAATTTCAATTACATATATTTAAGGTTAATTCTAAAACTGGGGTTTGACCAAGGCAAACCCCTCCCCCACAACAAATAATCTCCTTTTTATTGCAGGTACAGGTTTAGAACAGTTGATTTGAGACTAGATCTGGATACCCTTTTCGGCTTTCTTTCAGATGGCGTGAACATAATTTCTGTCGGACCTGTGTAGGTCAGGGTCGACATTATTGGGTCAGGGTTGACATTTGTGGGTCAAGGTCAACCTTTTTCATAAGACGACATCGGAACAGAAAAATATTTCTGGGTTTTGTTTGTCTCCGCATTTTGGTTTGGGATCAATTGTCAGTTTTTCTAGAAATAGTCTACAGACCTCAGAAAATGACATTCTTTGATCTGCAATATTTCAAGGTTAGTGCATTTCTCCTATTCCTTCAAATTACTGTCATGTATAATTTCTATACATATAATTAACATAATTTAATGTATCTCTCTTGTTATTCTCCTTTCCAAATAGTTGATTCATTTGTGCATTAGCCCTTTCTTTGGGGTTGATCAACTTGGATCTTCCATTTGTGCATTTGGGAATAAAAGAGGAACATCTTATCTTCTCCCTGATCACAATTACAATATGAATCAATTCAATTCAATTAATGTTAAGAAATTCAATACAATCTACACATCAATACATTTCCTATTTCAAACATTACATTTCAAGATAATCAATAATCAATCAAACCCTTCTTCCTTAACACATTATACATCCTTAATAAACATATCTCAATTCCATATCTTAATATTCCCCCCCTTTTACATTTTCGTAAGATAGGACAACAAATTTCTTACCTTACATTTTAGTAACATCTATTTTATATGCTACACATACATATAGCCATGAAAAGAAAAATTTAGCTACTTTAGGTTTACAACAAATGAAATTCAAGGGGATTAATGCAACATGAGTTTATGATCTCATATGATGCACATACTTGCAAAGATTGTGGACATTATAACTACAAATAATGACAATGATCAAATCACATTTTAATAATTTATGAACCCTTTAAATGAATTCCATGTGAAAATCTATTAATGGAGATATTTTTCATGGATTGCATACCTTAACAAATGGTAGTGAAAATCATTCAATAAAGTTTCTTACAAACACTTCAACCATAGGTGGACTAATTTTTTGATTTTTTTATATAGGGTTCGTAGCCAATAAAATCCCTAACATTTTCCTTATATTAATCATAACAAGTTATAGTATAATTTATCTTACCACAGAAAATTCTAAATTGAATTTTTCAATTATATCCCCATCTCTTTCAATTTTTCTTGGAAGATGTAATTCCAAAAGCACTAAAGCTTGATCTTTATGGATAATTCTTTTATGTAGTTCATAAAGGAGCCCTTTAGGCTATGGTTACGATTGAAATTTTCTTAAATTGGCCACATAATTTTAGAAGTTTAATTTCTTCATGGAATGAGGTTATTTATACGTGCCCTCTTTTTTAGTATGGCCATATAACAAGCAACCATGCAAAATATACTAGTGAGATGAAAATATTCCTTGACCCATGAAATCAAGTTAATATCACATATTAGATTGACTCTATATCATTTTTTACACAATATTTCCAATCTCACATGACTTCACAAATGCAAGGTTAAGGTAGCAAAACTTATGTTAAAAAATATGGCCTATAGTATGGTTTCACTTCACCTGCTCAAAGTTGGAGATTGGGTCTCTAAGGATTAATGTGAAGAGTAATTTATTCCAAGCACTTGAAATACAAAATAAAGTTCATAGATTCTTCTCATAACTAGCTCATATAGTTTTTTATATATGCATTCATCCAGTTTTTGGACCACTAAAAGTTAAGGTTGAAGACAACACCTCAAAAAGAGCTTAATAATTACAACCATTTATATTATGGTATTGTTGGCATGGTTCTTGCTTCTATATAAACTCTAAGAAAATTCTAGTTTGGATGTTTTTGTCGAAGTTTGTATCATAAATAGTCATGCTAAATCAATATTTCATCTTTGAAGTTGCCTCCCTTTTAGCCTTGTTTGTTTACCTAGATTTGGTCTCTATTTTGAATTCACATTAGGGAATCTGGTTTGTTCATGTCTAGTTTTCTTCTCTAGTTCAAAAACTTCAATAGGTATGTTGGTTTGGCACGGGGTTGTCCTTGCTTTGGTTAAATTGACAAATCCAAATCATAACAAATAATCACTACATGTGAGCATTTTAGGATCCTTGTATTGTTTCTTAATGGTGTGAGATTTAAAACATTTTAGGATCCATGTGTTGTTTCTAAATGGTGTGAGATTTTATCAAATGCCATCTTTTTAGTGGCTTGCACCATTTTTTTAGTTGTTTCCAAATCTAGTGAGTTCAAATTGATAAACCATTAGATTTTAATATTTCTCACAATTTGATTCTAATGTTTTGTGATATATATTCTAGCAAGTTTGGTTTTTTAATACGGTGAAATAACATTTTTGTTTGTGGCTTGTGGAGAAGAGTTTAGAATTTCTTTCAGTCACACCATATACTAGAGATCATGGAAGATTCTACTAGATGGTGTTCTTTCTCATCTTGTTGATTTTTAAAATAATTTATTTTACTTTGGCTACATTATGTTCAAGAAATGTCACTTGAGTTTTGATTAGACATCAAAGAGTTTTAATTGTGTGGCCCTATTATTATATCTCATGGTATGGATGGTCAACAAGTGGCACTATCTCTAGAGTTTTTGTTTAGATAGAGAGAAACAATGTTTCCATTAGATGTGAAACTAGGATTAACCAAAGAATATATATTATCACATAAAAGTGTGATATCATCCAAAATTTTGGTTACTTTAAAGTAGTCCTACAAAGGATATATGGATGCAAGTATAATTTATATGATCTAATTTTAGTCTTTCATTTATGTCTAGCTCTGGCATTGTTTAGAGGGTTATTGGCTAGTTGTATGGCATGGTGTATGAGTGGGCCTAACATTAACTATTATATTAGTTTTGTGTAGTGATAGTTAGTAGTTATATACATAAAATTATCCTTTGTAATATATTTTTGTTGCATATTTGAACTATATAGTTCGGTGAATTTGTGTTGTTAGATGTAACTATCAATAAAGCGGGACATTGCTTTCACCTTTTTTTGTATTGATCAATGTGTATATTATAGACTACTTGCAGTGTTGCCTATTCACTTAAACCACCCTTTTGGATCACACCATTAGGAAAGTAGAAACCAACAATTATGAAGCATCTAGAAAATAGAGACTCTAGAAATTCAGATTGTTTAGAAGTCTTACAAAAGTAGGAATAATCTATATTTTAGATTTTTGAACCTTGAAGACTAAAAACTATAATTTTATGATTGTTCATTGGACACGTTTTGAAATGTAACACATCAAACTACATACAATACAAATTATATTAACTTAAGAATTAATTGATATTGTTGTATAATATTTTATTAATTTTATTTTAGCCTCATACAATATTATTTTATGTTCTTTTTTACTATCTTACTATTACATTTGTTAGATATTTAGACCTTTAATATCTATAATATCTTATTTTTTACTATTAGCGGAAGAGTTTATACAATATATGCATTAGTCTTGTTTTAACTATTAAATAATTTAATAAGTAAATACCTTTTTTAAGATATAGATAGTTGTTTATAAATATTCTACTCACAAGCATAAATATGAGACTAATACAAGCTCTTATAACAAGAAGGATTAGACTAATACTGACTTCTTTTGAGCAATCACCTACAAATCATCCATGAAAAAAGAAGAGTCGGAGCTTAGAAATCCACTTATTTAAAAACCACCTCCATATTGAAAGCCAACTACGAAAGACCAAGAATCACAACTTAAAATTTTATATTAGATATCCCTTTAAAATTTGAACTTAACTAAAACTCAATACTTAAATCAATTAAACTCAACCTCTTATCAATTTTTACAATTTTAAAACTATTTACCAGTTTTATATAGAAATGAAAATATTTTCTTACATATAGCAAATCTAAAACTTTCTCCTTTTTAACATAAAAATACAAATCAGCTTTAATTAGTGTGTCACCTTTTATTATTTAAACATTTCAAACAATCAGATCCATTGAACCGGTTGATTTTCAAACAGAGCAAACAATCAATACATGGACCACAATGGATCTAGTTGTTTACCTATAATGCCTCCAGGCTCCAACTACACTGATACTCTAACATCCAACATTCTTGTCTGCTCAACTGTATTACAAGAACCATTTCTTACTTTTCCCTGTCTCGTATGCAACAGGTTTATGAATTATTTTCATCATCATCTGTACTCGTGGTTTATAATGAAGAACACTTATCAAACAATCGCAATTTGTAAAGGAAAATGCAGAATGAGAAACAGATACACAGGATTCAAATAGGCGCTCAGTTAAATTCTTACTCTGCTGTTTGTGCAAACCAAACATATTATTTACAAAGCTGAAAATTCAAGTTTAACCCATAAAAATCACTCTACCCAACTTAAAAATCATGACTTTATTCCCTTCAAATCTGCTGTTACTTGTTTAAAGACCTTGAAGATGATATCATGGTATTCACTAGAGTTCAAAGACAGGTAGCATTCAAGGAGCTTCTCAAGATCTTGGGAGCCATGAATGTCCTTCTCTGTTATCATTTCAAACATTGATTCTCTGAAATCCTTGTGCGGATTGTATGAAGACTTCATCTCTACAAAGCTATCAAAGATTGCACTTTTCTCATCTGGTTCTGCACATTCACTTGAACTTTTATCAGAACAGAACAGATGGCAAGCACTTAAACTCTTGGCTGAAGACACCGTCTTATCATCATCGACCTTGGCCTTTAAAGTCTGGTTTGTCGATGATTCTCCTCTCACTCGAGTCGAATGACTTCTTCTTAACAGGGCTTCTGTATGCTCATCTGCAGAACAGAGCTTTGAAGAAGAAGCCCCTTTGTTGGTTTGGCCTGTTCTAATTGAGAGATGGGGAATTGATTTACCTGCCTTTTTAGGCCCATGATCAACACTGAAATTCATGGTACCAGTTGAAATTTGCTTCTGCCCTGCATCAACCTTTTTACGAATGGGCTCTGTGATTTCCCCTGAAATCTGTTTCTTCTTTCCTTCAATCTTTTCATTTCTTGTCTCTGCATTCCTTCTCCTTCTTCCCACATTCTTTCTCTCCAACCCACTGCAATGATCTTGAGACCCATTCATATTTAAGAAAGATCCTCCTCTCTGGCTCTCTTGATCATTATGGTGAAGACCAGATGAAGAGGCAGAGGCACCCATTGTTAATGGGTGCTCAACCAATTCAAACATTCCATTCATTGTAGTCACAGGCTGCTGATCTGGCTGTCCTGAATGCCCACATAAGCCTCCATCATCCAATTCTTGTACTGGACTAGGCAATCCTGCTGCATTGTTGTATATGTACTGAAGAACATGTTTGCTTGGTTGCCTCCAAATCCCACTTTTGGAGTCCAACCCAGTTCCATCTAACTTTTCCTTAAATTCTCTGCCAGTGTCATCCAATTTTTCTTTAAATTCTCTGCCAGTTTCATTCTGCTGCTGCAGAACCAACACTGGCTGTTCAGAATAGTATCTTACAGGTCTCTCTTCCTCTGAGCTTTCACTGCTAGGATACCCATTTCTGTCACCTGAATTCCACATAAATCCCAGAGTAGTTGTACAACTGCAGCCTACTGATATTCTGGAGTCTATGAATGCAGATGATGCATATTTGCTTCTGCTCTTTTTCATTTGAGATTTGGGGTGGTCAGGAGGCTGGTCTTCAGAGGCTTTGAGATTGAGTTCAAAATGGTAACCACATCTAGGAAAACTATTAGAGGCAGACTCATCTCTAATGCTATTGTTGCGTTGAAGTCTTCCCTCAGACTCTTTGAATCTGCCAATGTCTCTCAGCTTGTAAAACCATACATTGGGCATTACATGAAACAGCCTGAACCTTGAGCTCCCCATTTAATATATTGAAGCTCTGCTTCTATTTCCCTCAGAACTTCAACCCATAAATTCAGCTTCTAAATGCATTAGCATGAATCTTTGGAATTCTGGACAGCAAGCACAGGGACATATTTATATCTGTTAGAAATCATTTTTCTTTTTCAAAGTGAGATTAATATTTGGTGGGATTTATCGATTGAAGTTGTAATATATAACTTCTATTGTATGAGCTGCCCTCCACTCATCCTAATATAACTGAATAATAAATCAATCATCTATCATCTATATCTTACAACACAGCTTGACTGTCCAATCTATAGTTGAAAAACTCGGTCTCGACAAAAACTGGGTAGGCTCAATTTTTTTGAAAAATTCGTATTCGGCAAAAACTCTGCAGAAAACTCGTAATAAATTGGTACTTTTATCAAACATTTAAAAATATATGATTTCATAAAATATTCTTAAAGAAACACACATATGCACCAAATTTGTAGAACATATACAAATTGGTTGAATGGAATGCTAATCGGGTGGTACTGGTGTTGTATAATTGTCATTTATTCAAATTTTATTAGGTTGTTGTTGGTTCAGGGGGATGTAATACTGAAATATTATACAGTATTAGTATTTAAATTTTTATCACTAAGTTCTGCATTGTAATCATGTATTTAAATTTTACCTTGTTTCACTTAAAACAAAACCCTAAATGTTTAAAAAACATTTGTTTTTAACTGCAAAGTTTTAAGCGCTGGTTTTTTAAAATAGATCGCTCAAAAAATGGCGATTTTATCAGGAAAAAATCGCCCCACGAAAATGAAAATATCGCTGGCTATATTATTAGCTATTATATCGTTTCCTCCATTGCATCGCGATATATCGCGATATCCACAATATTATCGCGAGATTTTCAACCATGATCCAACCTACCATCAAATGTTTTTCATTAAAAAAATCCATGAGATATTGTAGCACTCAAGCAGAATTAATTGCTCACATGAAAATCCATGAACTAATTCACACATGTTATGAACTTTGTCGACTTGATATTTGACAATACTAGTTTAATCTCCTAAGAAATAATTAGCTTTCAATGTACTTGGTCTTGGTCTTTCATACATAAGTACTGAACTTTGTTTGCCTATTTTGAGGAGACCACTCAAATTTTGTGATTAAAAAAGAGAAAGCTTCTTTAATAAAGATTTAACTTTTTATAAGGGAATAAGATGCTTACCCTCAACTAAACTAAAGGGATCTTAGACTAATAATAATCATATTACACTTATTATTATATAAGGAGTTGAGATTAAATAAAGATTTAGATTTAGTAACGGAAACATAGAAACGAAATCATTGAGGGGTAGATAGGTTATTGAGATTTTAATGTGGTATTATATTTGGATTGATTGGACTACCAGAAAATGCATAATTGTAGAAAAACAAATTGTATGTTATATTAATTAAGGATTCTTAATTTAGGATATTAAGTAGGTAGATTTTATTTTCGGATATTTAGTATCATGGTAGAAACACTTTGTTAATGAGGTAGTCGTTAAGGTTCAAATTCATGTTGAGCAACTAAGCTTGTAGGACTTGTTCCTCCACTGGGTTGTTGAGCTTGTAGGTTTGAACAAGTGAAGTATAGGGAATGATGACCACCAAAAATGGCCTCATGAGAAGAGATCCTTTGTAAGTGGTCTCTAGATTCAAATTAGACTAAAAGCCTAAGTTTCCCAAATAAAAAAAAGTAGTTAGATTTTAAATTAATTTGTAAGCTAAGGGGTGACCCTTTGAATGGTGAGGCTTATTGCCTGTAGTGCCTACAACCAAGATTCAAACCTCATGGGTTTACTTTCTACCACGTCAACAATTGAGATTGTTTACCCTTAATTTGGAATAATCTCACAGTTGTGCTGGAACATAGTGTTAAAACTATGATCATGGTTCGAATCTCATCGATGAGGTGTTAACGCTTCAACATGTTCTTGAGGATGGGCCCCCCATTGTCGCCCCATTGGGACAAGTTCTAGTCAAAAGCGGTTACCAATAAAAATACTAATAATTTGTAAGCTAAAATTAAAGACATTGAGATAAATAAATAGATATGACAAATGCAAGTGAAAGAACTTATAGCTAACTTGGAAATTAGATCAATATTGACTATATATGATTGTCTTCACATTACATCCTATAAATTGCAAGCTTGTGCTAGATCTAGGAAGAGAGTATTGATCTATGACTAATAGTTGAGAATTACAGAGCCTAAGATTGGATTGCACCTATGTGACCTAAGATGAATCTAATTTTTCTCTCCATTGATCTTCTAAATGAATAAGTTGACAATTGATAAATGTTCATGACCAAATTGGTATAATTTATGCAAACTTTGAAATATTTAAAGTGTAATAAATGATGATTGACCATGCCTAGGATGATATCTTGAGACACCAAACTCTAGACACATAGTTCAAACTTTTTAACACTAATATCAAGAGAGAATGATTATATCCCAAGATTGTCAACTTTGTAAAGTAGGAAAACTAATTTCTTAAGCTAGAAAATATAGCATAATACGAAGAGTTTTTAGGTGCAATGTAGTCTTGCAAAGAGAAATTTTGCGAAATGGACTTAGAGTGCTAGTCTAAGACAAATAATTTGGTATGAAATAGTTGTTTGAATATAATTCGGGGTTTTTAAAGGAATACCACCTAACTACAGAATTCCCAATCATTCTTGATAAAAATTTGAATTTTCTTTATCGCACATATGATCTTATAAGCATTCCTTAGATCCACATATAAGCGCAATGCAACACAAGTCCTATTTGTGTAACATATAGATTATTATACTATCTAAAACTATCTTATTTTTCTGTACTCTAGATCTTATCATTTCCAAACACTCTCGGATATAAGCATTCACACAATTTTTATTTCTCCATCTTTGATTGTTATGGAGATATAAATACTAAACCAGGGTTTTATTTGAAGACAAACTCCTAAACAATCCCAACAATTTTCTTTCTCTTGCCACTAGGTGATATCTTTATTTTCTATTTCTTTGCCGTTTCTTCACTCATTAAATAAATTAATGAAATCTTTATCATTTTCAGCTTTTCTATTACCTATTTACATAGTATTTTTTTCTCTTATTTTGTGTAGACTATATACTTTTTTCAAAACAAGTTCAAATTTTTTAAATTCTATCATTTTCTAGTCACAGTTGACGACACAATGTGCAAATTTCTACGCAATGGATTGATATCTTGGACAAAGTCTTCCTTTGTTTGGTACCAGATTAGTCTTTCCATCATCTTGATTTTATAGCCAATTTTTACATTTTTTTCAATCTTCAACAAACCGAACTTTATATTACTTTTTTACCACCAATTTTCTATTTAAATATATAAACATGAAAGAAAATATGTTGCAATTTTAACTACAGTTGAAATAAAACCCTTCCATAAGTGTTTGTATTTACATGTGTTTCTACCATTAATTTGGTAAAATTTGATTATTGAAATATGATTTTACTACTTAGACTATTGAAATGTGATTTTACTAATATATACTATTACTAATTAGACCATTGAAATGTGATTTTATTGTGAATCCATTCTTTTAAATGTTTTTTTATGTAGTATTACTTATTTATAAATGATAATAGAAATACTTATTCATTAAACAATCTATAAAATTATTCGAATTGGAGGGGTCAAATTCTTTGTGAACCAGCACTGTTTAGAGGAGGCTGTCAGAAATATTTATAGAAAATATTTTGACAACAACATCCAGAAGTGTTCTGGTGCTTCATCTTTGTGAGCATCACCTACATACAATGAGTGCTAAGTGTTTCATTCACTCTCATAAGAAATGGATTCTTGTGAACTACTACTCATGAAATATAGACCAATAAATTTGACTCAAAAACTTCACAATTAAATCCGAATAACAATATCACAACATCATAAAATGTTTTTCACTTCTTTTCCTAAGCTCTTGAACTCCATAAACCCAAACCCAGTCTTTATTAAAATATGGATTCAGTTGAGGCAATGCTCTCTGTCAATCATGTTTTCTTTGTTTAATCGACCCTCCAAAAAGTAAGAATTCTATATAGAGAAGCACATGTCGGGCGCAGAAAGTTATGCAGCCTCTATAACAGAGAATGGAAATGAGAAAGATGTGCAGAAATTGGGCCAGTAGAATTATGGAATATATACAGTCAGCAGTGAACATAATCAAGTTGACTGCTTTTTGGTATAATTCTTAATAAACTTAAACAGCAGAATTGTCGCATATCTTCCCACCATAATTACAGTTGATCTCCGCTGTGTAAAGAAACATCCCTTAAAACATCCATATGATATATTATTTCGACAGAAAAGCAGCATTCATTTAGGGGAACATAATGCAGGGTTTTTATTTGTAAAGTGTACCACTTCTTCCCAACTACTCTCCATTGAAAAAAAATTGCTAGAAAACCCCACAGTGGGTTTGTTCTAAGCTGAAACTCATGAGTGGTCAACTCCATTGCTTTGAACTAATCTGTTTCCATCAGTTTTATATTTTCCATTAATACTTCACTAATATGAACATTACTTAATCGTAATGAATGGTAATGACATTAATGAAGAAGGCATAATCCAGCAAGGAATAGGTGTGTTGTATTTGTGGCTCATAAGATGGCCAGGTTTCCTATTAATATTGGAAGGCATCATAATTGGTGTAACAGTCTCTGAAATGAATGATGATGCAGGCATGTCAATTCTGGACCTCAGCGATCTATAATTGCATTAGTTTTTGGTAAATGATTTGATTGTTTATATGTAAAGATGGGTTATAATAATGGGTATGATAACAAGCACATGAATGGTTGAGAAGAATTATTTGATGATCTGGAGATTGAGGGAATGGTAGGCTACAAGCCTGCACGAGTACACAACTGCTTCTGACAGGAAATCATACATGCTGGGAACATAGAGCTTCAATATAGGGACCATCACAGGATTGGTGTAAGAATATAGACACTTCTAGGGTGGAATACAGGGCGTTGAATTCAAATCAGCCATTCTTTATTATTTATTTGTTGTTGTCATTTGATTACTTTTATTTATCTTTGATAACTTAATAGTTTTTTAATTGTAGTTATGAATCAGCAAGTTATCTCATCTTTTTGTATGAATATGTCCTATTAATGTTTTAATATATATATTTTTATTGTAGTTGTGAATGTATGAGCTAAAATACAAAGATCTCATTTATTTTATATGAGTGTGTTATATTAATGTTGGTGGTTCAAATCCATGAATCTATTGGTCTATTGAAGAGCTTCTAAGTTCACAATCACAATGGTCTATTAGAAGCCCCATGAGAGACCTATGGTCTAGTAGAGGTCTCGTGAGAATGCAATTGATTTAAAATTTGCTGACAACATCAACAATACCACATTTCAACCATCACATTATAACATCAATGAAATTCTTTAAAATAATATTTTCAGATTTGATAAATGTACTCATGTTTTAATGGTGGAGGGACTTAGTAGATCCATATGTCATGCTAGACAGGTGGGGGTTTGGAAATGTATCTCCTTTAATGATGGTAGTGAATCCTATACTCATAATCTCTTTGTGTATAACACTCTTTCGTTTGGTGAAGCCACCATTATGGAAGCTCGAGTTATCAAACATATCATAGACGAGTACTCCATGACATCTGGCCAACTGATAAACCCTGCAAAATCAAAAATATTTTTCTTAAATGTTACGCCTTTAGTTTAGCATAGTCTTCTTAACATGTGGGGCTTCTCTTTGGGGGAGTTTCCTTGTCGATACCTTGGAGTCCCTTTCTATTCTGGTTCAGAAAAACATCTTTTTTTGGGATAAGATTATTTCTGCAGTCTCCCAACGGATTCTTTCTGCAATCTCCAAACGGATTCTTTCATGGAAGCATAAGTGGCTGACCTTATCTGGAAAGTTACTTATGATTAAATGAGTATTGAATGTCATTCCCATTTACTTGATGTTAGTATTAAATATGCCTAAGTGTTCAATTGAAGAACTTCAGTCCATCTTAAGGGATTTTCTTTGGGCGGATAATGTATTTCAGAAAAAGAAATTACCCCTCCTTGCTTGGAGTAAGGTTTGTACTCCTAAGTATATCCAAGGAGCAGGGGTAAGGGATCTACATTTGCAAAAAAAAGAACTGGGTGCTAAATTTATGTGGAAACTATATCAAAGCTCGAATTCTAAATGGGCCAAACTTATGAGATCAAAATACCTTGACTCTAATGAAAGGGAAAGAATTTTTACAACCTTAGTTTTACCTCGGGGGTCTACCTTGTGGAATTTCATGGTATCTTGCCGAGACCTTATCCTGCCTTCACTTTCTTTTTTAATATGTGATGGCTCAAAAGCCCAATTTTGGGAGGAATCGTGGAATGGACACACACCCTTGTCTCATACCCGAGATTGGCACCCTTTAGATGCTCATCTTAAACAAGTTTGGGGTGACCATGTCTATCATTATCTAGATATTCAAGATGGTCTTGCAACTTGAAAAGACCTTTCTTGCTTAAATAATATTTCAGGTTTGGCAGCAGAACTCCAGATGGGACTTAGCTCTAGGGTTATTCTATTTTCACCCCTTGAGGATGAACTTTTTTGGCTAGGATCTCTTTCTGGTCAATACACAGTTAAAGTTTGTTATGACTCAAATTTTCTCCATCAATCTTCTGATTCTTGGCCTGTAAAATTATTATGGGGGTCTGCATGTCTTCCTAAGGCAGGTGCCTTTGCCTGGTTGGCCATCCAAGATAGGGTCCTCAGTGGTGCCAGACTCGACAGATTGGGGATCACTACTATTTTTTCCTTACGGTTTGTGCGGATACTTTATAGAAACCTCTGACCACTTATTCCTTCACTGTCCTTTTGCCCTTGATTGTTGGTATTGGCTTATTCATAGGCTAGGCTGGTCAACAACTATTGGCCCTAATCTTTGTGATCACTTTAAAGCTTGGCCCTTATTATATAAATCTTCTACATTTTTACCTCTTTGGGAGGTGAGTCCTTCTACAGTCATTTGGAATATTTGGATTCAAAGAAATCAAAGAGTGTTTAGGGACAAACCTACTTCATGGATAGAGGTGATTGACAAAATAGAGAAGTCTATTTCAGAAGTCATGCTTTCATATCATACGAAGTTAATCAATATAAAGAAAATTTTTACTAAGTGGGATTTTCTCATTTATGATAACTGGCCTCTTCTTCAATCCCTTCCACCTCATGGCTGCCAATCTTCCACTTCATCTTCCTCTTCCGTTTATCAACTACTTGGTCTATTCCTCCATCCGGTTTTGTAAAATTAAATTATGATGGTGCCTCTAGGGGAAATCTGGGCATCTCCGGAGCTGGGGCTATTTTGAGAATTTTTGATGGGATCATCATTAGAGCAGTTTGTAAAAAGTTACCCTCAAATTCTAATAATGTTGCTGATATAGAAGCTCTTCTACTTGTTCTTTCTCTTGCAATCTCCATGAATATACCTAACATCATTATTGAAGGATATTCAATGGTGGTTTATAATATAGGCTACAAGCCTGCGCGAGTGCACAACTGCTTCTAATAGGAAATCATACATCCTGGGAACATAGAGCTTCAATATAGGGACCATCACAAGATGGTGTGAGAATATTATTTATTCTAAGGTGGAAAAAGGGCGTTGAATTCAAATCAACCATTCTTTATTGTTTATTTTTTGTTGTCATTTGATTACTTTTATTTATTTTTGATAACTTCATATTTTTTAATTTTAGTTATGAATCAGCAAGAACTATGGAATATGTCAGATGAAAACAGGAAGATAATAGTTTATATTTTGAATTTTAATGCATTCATTTGCTTGGCATAATGTAAAACTGTAATTATCTGCAGATCTTGAGGAAGTTGTGTGAACTCCTGTAGGTTGGAAAAAATTGAACAGGTTGGATATCCTGGCTGATAAATCTAACACTACAATAACATGTCACGGAAAATAATTCTTCAGCAGGGATATTTGGGGACAAATTAACTCAACCTCTAGGGAACAAATTGATTACTTGTACATGGTACTAGTTTTTTACTTTCGGTAGTTTTGTGCAGTGTTTAGTAGCATTGGAGGTTGTTTAATTAAACTGATTAAAGGGTGTCAAATTGGTGAAGGAACCATGTTCATTGTGTCCAAATGATCTTTTGGTTTATTAAACTGCAATATTTATGTAATTTGAATTGTAATCAGTGGTTGATTGAAGGAAATATAAGGCAAAATAATAATCTATCCTTTGATGAAGTTCTAATTAAGTAAAAATAGGTTTTGAAAGGACCCGAAACCTTTTACAAAGAACCACCGAAAGATAGAACAAAAAGAGAACAACGAAACAACACCAAACACAACAAAGGGAATAGACAAACTTTTCCACAAGAGAGAAACCAAGACCAGACCATCGATCTCTAGACAAAGGTCAAGTAAGAAAATCATTTAAGCCCACCCTTATGAGACCGTAAACTCATATCAAAAAAAGGCATGGGAGACTTAAATTTCTTTCCTTTAATTGTTGTCCAACCTTCCTCCACCTTCAAAGCAACATTCTTCCAAGAAAAATAATTAGCAGAAGAGCCCACGACTTGAGAAACAGGGCTGGCCCCCCAACAACCCCAGCCAGGACAGAGACAACATCAGTCCCCAAAACCCCCCTGGAGAAAAAAGAACATCAGAAAAAACAACACCAGCAACACCAGGCAGGATAGTTGAAATAGAGACAGCATCACTCCAGAAAGGATCAACATTAGCAGAACCCGAAAGGAAAACATCAACTGTCAGATCCAAGCCAGCATCTGAGATAGAAACACTAAAATCACCATTATCGTGATTAACCTGAGAAGGGAAAGTACCCCTGTCTCTAGAAACCTTTTCAATAGTGTAATGGTGGTCAACAACGCCCACCCACCAAGAAGGAGATTTCTTCGGTTTTACCCTGTCTGATAAGCATTGGGAAGCAATATGGCCAATCGTATGGCACTTTCTGCATCTAAACGGAACTCCCTCATAATATAGTGTCTGGATCCAAGATCCCCGAGGAGACACCAAAGTTATCTTCTCAGGAAAACCCTTAGAAACATCAATCTCCACTAGGATACGAGCATACGTTGGGTGAAAAATGTTAGAGGAGACCGCATCAACCATCTGAAAATATCCAATAGCCTCTCCCACAAATTCCAAGACAGAATCCATCCAAAGATGCAAGGGATGATTCATAAGCCTCACCCATAAGGGAATTTTGTTAAAAGACTGGGTAAGGGGATCAAAATCCTGATGCCAAGGTTTTTCCATCAGGGGGATCACTCTTCCCTAGTAAAACAGTTATCACATAGAATAGTATTCCTAGCTTCAACTCTATCAAACTTCACTATAAAAAACCCCTAGCCACAGGGAATATCTCAAGAGTAGCAAATAAAATAGGCTCATAGTGTTTGGAAATTCACACATGCATGTCCGCCAGAGAAGGCCAAAAACCCCTAAATCTAAAAATAGCAGCATTAGTGTAAAAAGACCCAGCCAGCTTAAAGATCTCATCCACAATATCATTTTCTAGGCTCACCACTATGGGAGCACTCATAGAAATAGGCAAAAAAAAAACTGAATGAAGTCCCCTTCTCCTAGAAGTAGGAAGAGTAGTAGCCATAGCTCCATTAATGTTTGCTTCCAGAGTATCCATGTCTATAAAAGAATCAAACCCACCCACGATAGACAGCGTAGGCCCAAGCCCTCCCCCACCGCTGGTTCCAGAACCAGCCGATCTTGGCTTCAACGCACCTGCAGGAACCTTCAGTCCTGTCGAGCGAGAAACAACAGTGGAGGATGTCATTTCTCAATCCTTTGATGAAGTTATACATAATTGGATTTCTGATACTTATACTATTATTTGTGTATTCATGATTATTGCAGCTGTTTCAATTTTATTAATGCTAATCTTCCATTTCTGCAGCATGACATCTAGAATCACAGTTAATGGGAGCATAATTTAAGTTTGTTTTCAATTCACATGAAGGTAGTATTATGTGTGTTAATACCTGTGTTGGTGAGTTGTTAGGGAATATCTTGATAATTACAGATCTGTAGTAATACAATATTCTTCATCATCAAGGTAAACCATGAAGTATAATGCTTAACATACATCTTCCCTATATGTAATCCATGTGATGGTGAGTTTTTGTCTCATTCTTGAGCTCTTTAACATTCTGATTTCCAAAACAGTGATGAAAAAATCAGATATTAGTTATGAAAAAACACATCATTGAAATAAAAATCAGCAATAAGATTTAGCTTATATGTTCTTGTTGGTCAATTTCTTTTCCAAGAAAAAATCCAAATGCTAATTTCTTACCAACAAGGGGGATATCAAAGAGAGAAAGATGCCCATCTCGACATTGATCATAGAAAACACTACCCATCACCATGACAACTGCTTCTACTTGCCCTACAATGGAAAGAACAATGAGAAGAACAACTGCAACACTGAGCTGCAAGATTTTACACTCACCCATAGCTTTGCTTACTGCCATTTTGGGTGTCTTTCCTTTTCTTTTATTCACTGTCATGATTTTCTATGCCTCCATGTTGTGTATTTAACAGATACAATGTAGGAGTCATTATTAGTGCTGCTAGTACAAGAATTAGGACAAGGAGTTAGAAGACATTTTGAGGATGGTAGATTTCATTTTTGTAATCAAAGTGATCAATTATGAAAATTTATGACCATCATTATATCGATCCATGTAGTAATGAATTCCTCATTGTCTAAAAGTTTGCAAGGTTTGCATCTAAAGTTATGTAAATTTATATATGTCTAATAAATGTGTCCAAATGTGTCTAATTTATATTTGCACAGGGATGGGTGATGAGATTGAAGCAACCCATACAACCACTACCAAACAAAAGGTATTATGGAAAAGAGAGATGAAAAAGAAACTTCTAGACTTGCTCCAGGAGCAAGTCCAGCTTGGTAGAAAGGGTGAAGGGGGGTTCAGGAAAGAAGCATGGACTGCAATTGAAAGAAAGTTCAATTCAGATTTGAAAATGACCTTGGCAAAAGAAAACTTAAAAACAAGCTAAAAACATGGAAGCAAGGTTTTAGAATAATGAAAGACTTGCGGAATACAAGTGGTTTTGCATGGAACGAGGCCACTCAATGTTTGGATGCAGAGGACAACATATGGGAAGAGATTTTGAAGGTAACATGCTATTGAAATTATTTTTACTTAAGTAAAATTATGTGTTGAAAGTTTGTAATGCAAGATGATTAGTAATTCATTCCTTTATGCCAACATGCCGAGAAAACAATTCAAAAGTGCGAAAGTGTATAAGAGGCAGTCGTTCCAATACTACAATGAGTTAGCCTTCACTGTGGGGAACAATATGGCTGAAGGCAGGGTAGCTTTGACACCCCAAGAGATAGAAGAAGGGAACCCCATGGATGAGCCTTTAGATTTTGATGATGTTTATGATACAGACCCAGCTATGGGGTCTGCTGCTGATTTGAATGATGAGTTTTTTCAATCAACCAATCTGTTACAAGTGGCAAAGAGAATCAAACATCGAAATCAAGGAGGCTGAAAAGGAAGAAGGAAAGCATGGCCGATTCCATGGATGGGATGTCTGTGACTCTCAAAAAGATACACGAGGAATTCAATAAGCCTCAAACTATCAAAGTGGATCATAGACTTTCAGAAGATGCTTTAGTAATGGATAATGTGTATGCGGCTCTTAAATCTATCCCTGATCTAGCTCCACGTACTATGCTAAAGGCATATGACACTTTCATCGGTGAAACTGCAAGAGCCCAAGGGTTCCTGAGGATGACTGAAGAGGAGAGAGTCGAATATATCAAAATGAAGTTTGGAGGACTATAGTAACTTTTATATGTATATTTCACGGATAACTATTTCATACTCTTATATGACTTTTTATATGATTTATTTTTTCTTTTTGTAAGCTTTTTTAGCATACACTTCGATGAGGACATATATTTCTTTGTGACTATTATATTATCTTATCTGATATCCACATATTTGACCTTACAAAATTATTTTCAACTTCAAAAGTGCTTTCTTAATGGTTACATATCAAAATTATTT
>MU227297.1:2173037-2188482 GCA_018584345.1 Thuja plicata
TCAAAGCTTTCTAGATTCATTTGCAAGTTCAATTCTAGCTTAAAAGCATTTCTTTTATATCTTAATCATGTCTCAATTCACAGAATAGCAGCACTTTTGCTCACATAGATGCATATTTTCTCACAATTGATGGCTATTTATCACACACTCACACTATGAAATCCTCCGTATTAGAGAAGTTCAGGTTGTTGGCTCTCGTTCTGAGGGTAAACTACAGCAATCACTCCTAATTAGGAGGCAACAGGTCGTCTCAATCATTTTGTAGAGCAAACAATTCATGTTTGTCTTTGCAAATCCATTGATTGAATAAGGACTATGTTGGGTTTTTTGTTGAATTGAGAGGTCCACATTCGACATCAAACAACTCCACGTAATCTAACTAAAACCATGTTAAAATAGAGGCCACCCATTTCACGCCTAAACATCAAATTATTTCAGTGCAAGGGGAGGTAAGAATCTCCCCCCAAGATCCCCCTTCATATGTGTCCTAGGGTATTGTTTCATTTTGGGAGAAATATTCTTTGAGGCATATCTGGAAAAAGGAAAAAACATGAGCGCACTCAAAAGGACTCATGTTCTAGGGTGTGACATGTTGTGTGAGATGACAGATTACCAAGAAATGGGTTTGAAACATTTTGACGAAGCCATTTTTACATTAGGTTTGTACTGCTTCTTTTTATTTTTGTTGTTTCTAGCCAAGTGAAAACTTATGACTTGTAAAGGTCACTAAATATACATAGAAAATTTCATTTAGTCAGTTTTTTCCTACACACATATTTAGAGTGTGTGATTTTTATATTTGTACATCATCAAAACTTTCCTAAACAATGTCCTATATAGAGAAGCATAAAAAACACAGGTCCAAAATATACCATCTATCCTTGTCTAGAATTTTCGTGATTGACATAATAGTCTTTGGCCTTGCATATTAGAAGTTCACACCTTTAATTTTAGTGTAATTATTGCATTTAGAGTTTAGAACCTTTCTTAGTCATTTATATGTTTCATAGTCTTCCTTCTAGATCCAAAAAATCTGAAAAATCATTAAAACATAGCTTGCATATCTTAGGGTCAAGTATTAAACTTTTTAGAGTCATTTTCCAAATTAGAGGGTACATCTTGTTAGGATATTCTTGTATCATCTTAAAATGGAAGCACTTCCATTTTGGTAGGTTTAGCACCCTCATTTAGTACACTTGCATGTTAGATTTGCATTTAGGATGCATCTGCTCTCGATTATGCATTTCTAGGTAAGATTAGGGTTAGGATCCTATGGATTCTCCTTAATTCCCCTCTCTATGGATTTATTTTTAGGAAGAACCTATGTACTGTCTCTCCTAATATTCATCATACCTCTTCTATGGCCTTTGTGCCTCTCCCCAGCACTCTGGTGTGTTTTCTCACCTTCCTAGGTGCTCGACTGACCTGAGAATCTTATAGATATCTTAAAGTGACCTGCCTAAAACCTCAAGTCAGGGTTGAGGTCAATTCTGACCTAGGTCAGAATCGAAGTCAACCTTGACCTAGGTTAAGGTTGAGGTCAATTTTGACCTCTGTTGGGTGTTGGTCCCCGCTTTTAGATTCGGAACATATCGGGGCCCTAAACTTAAAAATAGGTCCCCGGGTCCAGGTGCGAAAGTGTTTTCTCTGATATTCAAATTAATAAATCCCCTCCTTGGTTAGTGATTTTAATTGGACCATAATTCAAGGTGAAATTTGAATTTGGGTCCCTTGCATTTCCCTAGGAGGTCTATCTTGAGATCTCTATATAAGCACTTTATTTTGCCTTCATTTGGACATGACGAAATTATGATTATGACATAATGATGATGCAAGAATGAAAGAGGATGATATAGATGGACAAGATATGATGATGCCTTAATAGATGCAAGCATTTTTGTGGATAAGTTATTGTGGATCTTTATTGGAGCAAGAAAGAGTTCTTCCTTCCTTCCTTCTTCTTGGATCTACCATTTTCAACATTCAAGCATTCAAAAGATACCATCATGGGGTAACAACTACAGATTGTGAGTTTGATAGGAGTAGTTTAGCTTTGGGGGCTTGGTATTCTTTCGGTATCATATTCAAATCTATGCATTTCTCTCTCATTTCAATTCATGCTAGGGTTTCAATCTAGAGGATTAGATCTTGGCATTACACATCCAAAGGTTTTCCTAAGAGCAACACACACATACATTCTATTAAATCTAGCTATTCATGGAGGTGGAAACCACCAAAATGGGGGTTTGACTAAGGAAAAACCCTATATAGCCACCCCAAAACACCCTTTTTCAGATATCTATAGTCGTTGTTTCAGGAGTTGCAGGTTAGAATCAGACTTTCAGAGTCAGAGGTGACATTCATTTCTAGGTCATAATTGTACTTTCTGGGTCAGAATCAAACTTTCTAGGTCAGAGGCGACATTCATTTTTGGGTCAAAATTGGACCTGAGTCAGATTCAGAAAATATTTCTGGGTTTTCTCTGTCTCTGCGTTTCTGTTCCAGATCCGGTTGTAGATTTTCCTGAAACTTGACACAAACATTAGAAAAGGGGTATTTCCAGATCTACTATAATGTGAGGTATGTGTTTAAGTCCTTTATTCTTTGTAATACTTTCAAATCTATATTTCTGTTTCAATAATATAGTACACAAAAAATAAACTAAAAACAAATGTAAAGGGTGATTAGTATGTGACATCGGATCTCTGGCTCTAAACCCTAGTAGATCTACCATACCACCTTTTTATCCTTTACATTTTGGTGAACCCGTGATAGACAAATCTTTCTTTTTGGTGTTAGATTTACATTTTATGTTAGATCTTGCATGTATATAGAAGTAGATTTCTTTTATGCTCTTGCATTCATCTTTCAAAAATATAAAAAATAAATTACAAAATTTCTTTAAAAACACAAAAACATTTACATGCTTGTAATTTTACTTTGTGTTCAACATGTATGACTTTTTTTTTGAATACTTTGATGAGGCTTTTATTGCACAAGAGGATAGATCCCTTCATGAGGTACATGGAAGTGAGGATTAAAATGGTTTGAATAATATCTCCATTGATCCTATTCCTATTTCATCCTCCTCCACAACCTCTCCAATTAACCTTTACCATAGGGTGTGTGCATGGTTACCTTCATGTTCCACTATTTTCAACATTGATGCACCTAAAATGTTATATCCTAAACCTTTGATGATGGTAAAAGGATGTCCTCGAATAACTATTAAGGGTAAACCTAGAGATCCTTTGGATTTCTTTGATAACACGAATTTCATTTCACATGCTTATTGCACAAGGAATAATATTCAACCTACTATTCCAACTTCTTTATGTCCTTCTCAACCTGTGCTTCCTCAAGCACCTAGGTTACCTTCTCCCTTTAAGGAGTATGACTTAGTTGAAAAATTACGCGCTACTCCAGCTAAGATATCTTTATGGGAATTGCTTCAAACTTCTCCAATATATCATGAGGCTTGCAAAAAGCTTTATCTACTCTTCTTGCTCCGCCTCCTAACTAAGAGAATATCAATTCATTTTTGGAGTGCATGCATACTATGCCTTCTGTACCTCCTATTGTGTTTACCGATGATGATTTACCTTCTGTTGAGTTGCAGAATCAATATGATGCTCTTATGGTTGTTGTTTCTATTAATCAAAGTATCATTCGTAGAACATTAATCAACAATGGATTTGGGCTTAATGTTTGTAGCATGGATATGCTTAAGGAAATTAATGCTGATCTTACAACTATTCAACTAGATCATGTCCCTATTTGTGGATTTGATAATATCACAAAGAAAACTTTGGGCACTATTACGCTACCTATTAAGGTTGGTCTAGTTCTTCTCAACACACCTATTCATGTTATGTCTGGACCTCTCAATTATAAACTTTTGTTAGGAAGACCTTTGTTACATACTATGCATGCAGTTCCTTCTACTCTTCATCGTAAGGTTAGGTTCATTTATAACAAGTTGATGTATACGCTACATGCGGATGATGTGTCAAATCCTTACTTAAATGTGGAATATGCCAAGGTTTCTAAACCTATACAACCAAGTAAGGAACCTGAGCAACCACCTGAGGTTAAAAAAATTGAAACTCCATCTTCTTCTTTGACTGGAGTTGATTGGGTAACATTGGAATTTAATCCTTCTTTTATTGGAGAATATAAAGTTTCTGATTTAGAATTTATGAAACAACAATTGAGACAATAAAGCCAGATTTCTATGACATTGTGATAGATGCTGCTCCTTTGACTCAATTTGATATGGCCGATGGATATGGTTCTAGTTATCATCTACTCAAGAAATCAGGACTCAACGGGAAAGGATGTGGTAAATATGAACAAGGCATACAAGTGCCCTTGGACAACAAAGTTTATAATTATACATATGGGTTAGGGTTCAATCCTTATAAATAACCATGAAATTTTCCTCTTAATGTCAATCACATATATGGTGCACTTTTGAAGTTGGTTAATCCACTTCTCCTCGACATGGATCAAAAACCTAGTTTGGATATTTTTCCTGAGGATGAATCCCTAGCAGATTTTTTAGGGGTTTATCAGGATCTACCTATGTTTCATCATAAAAGAAGAAATCCCTATTGTCTGAACAATGAAGCCTATTTTGGAGAACATGATGAACAATATATTTCTCCTTTGCCAATGGATTCTCCCATGAAAAGTAATTTTTTAATAACTGAGACTATTGAGGTTCAAGTGAATGTGAATAAATCTGACAAGACAATCAAAATTGGGAAATGTTTGAATCAAGATGAACTTGATTAGTTGGTTTCCCTCTTTCTTGAATATAAGGATATATTTTCTTGGATATATTCGGATATGCCATGTATAGATCCTAATATTATTGCTCACAATATTGTTCTCAAACCTAATGCTAAACCCGTGAAATAAAAAATATGAAAGATGAATCCAGGCATTGCATTATTAGTTAAGGCCGAAATTGAAAAATTATTAGGTGAAGGGTTCTTCCTCTCTATTGATTACTCTGAATGGATTTCCAATATTGTGGCTATTTCTAAAGGAGAAAATAAGATAAGGATGTGCACTAACTTTCAAGATTTAAATAAGGCATCCTTAAAAGATGATTTCCCGTTACCTAACATTGATATGATTATGGATTCACCAACGGGTCATTCTTTATTGTGTTTTATGGATGGTTTTTTGGGTTATAATCAAATCTTTATTCCTACCGAAGACTAACTTAAGACTGCATTTATTACACCTTGGGGAACATTTTGTTGGGTCATGATGTCCTTTGGATTAAGAAATGCAGAAGCAACTTATCAACGCTCTATGACTTTGATTTTTCATGATTACATTCATAAGATTCTGGAAGATTATGTGGATGATATCTTGGAAAAATCTATACAAAGAGAGGATCATGTTTTTATTCTATGACAAATATTTGAAAGAATTAGGAGTTATAATATGAGATTTAATCCTAAGAAATGTGACTTTGGAGTTGATTCTATTAAATTATCAGGATTTATAATCTCTAAGTGAGGCATAGAGGTTGATACTGAGAAGATTGATGCTATTGTTAATATGCCTCCTCCTAAGAATATTTCTCAAGGACACAGTTTACAAGGAAAAATTCAAGTCATTCATCAGTTTGTTTCTAACTTAGCCGATAGAACTGATCCTTTCACTTCCTTGCTTAGAAAAGATACCAATTTTTCTTGGAATGAGGAATGTAAACAATCCTTTGAGAAATTTAAGGAGTATCTTAGCAATCCTCCTATTTTGCAACCCACTCAATTTAATAAAACCTTTTATCTATACACTTCCGCTAATCCAAATATCGTGAGTGCGTTGTTCGCTCAACCTGATAGTGAAGGTAAGGAGAGATCGGGGTACTACATTAGTCAGACTTTACTTGATTATGAAATGAGATATACCGACTTGGAAAGACAATGATTGGCTTTAGTTTATGCTTTTCAAAAACTCAAGCATTACCTATTGAATGTTGAGGTCAATGTGATTGTTAAATTTGATCCTCTAAAACACCTTTTCTCAAAGACTGATCTCTCTGGCCATCTGGCAAAGTGGGTGATGTTACTTACATAATTTGATCTTAATTTCATTCCTAAAAATTCAATTAAAGGACAAGCTTTAACTAATTTTTTATATTAAGCTCCTTTTCCTCATTCTGATACATGCATTACCTCAATCGAATTCTCTAATGAGAGCATTCTAGCTATTAAGCAAGAGGATGTTTATGAATTATATTTTGATGGTTCTAGATGTAAGACAGATTCTAGTGTTGGCATTATCTTGGTCCCTCCTACAAATAAAGTGATCCCTATGTCATATAAATTGACCTTTCCTTGTACTAAAAATATTGTGGAGTATGAAGGTCTTATAGCTGGCTTACAAGCAGCTGCATCCCTTCATATTAAAAACTTGGAAATCTATGGGGAGTCACAATTGATTGTGGAACAGATTAAAGGATTTTATCAGACTAAGAATGATAAAATGATGTAATATAGAGATTTGGCTCTCGATATTCTTTCACAATTCTCTTCCTATATGATTCAGACTTTAACAAGGAAGTATAATCGACATGCAGACCCCATGGCAAGCACCGCTTATTTGGTTTTTCTTGAGAATAATGCCAAAGACTTTCAATTTACTATACATACTCTTAAACACCCTGTAATTTCTAATAAGGTTACTGTTGATTGTTTTAACTTGCACTTGGATGAATGGTATTCACATATCTTTCATTTTTTGAAAGATAGTACTTTTCCAAAATCAACAACAAGAAATATGCATATTCGTATTAGGAATCTTGCAGCACATTATATCATTCTAGGAGATACACTTTACAAATGCTCTTATAATGGTTTGCTACTAATATGTCTTGGTAGAATAGAAATTTTGATAGCTTTAGCAGAAGCTCATCTTGGTTCTTGTGGGGGGCATTTTGGTGGGAAATCTTTAGCCAATAAACTTCTTAGAATGAGATATTATTGGAAAAAAATGGAACAAGACTCTTTCATGTTTGTTAAGAAGTGTTATCAGTGTCAACAACATAGTAATTTAATTCATGCTCCTGCTTGTGAGCTTTGTAATCAAGTTGCTCCATGGCCTTTTAGTATTTGGGGTTTTGACCTTATTGGAAAAATCTCACCAACTTCTTCTCAAGGACATACATACATCATGATAGCTACAGATTACTTTACGAAGTGGGTGGAAGCTATTCCTCTCTGTTCTACTACCACGGGTGTTATTTGTGATTTCATCCTTAATCATTTTATAGCACGATTTGGTATTCATTCAATGATAGTTTTGGATAATGACACTGATTACAAGAATAAAGAAGTCACAAAATTCCTGGAGAAATATCGTATTCAACATAGACTTTCTACTCCCTACTATCCTCAATCTAATGGTCAAGATAAAGCATCGAATAAAGTTATCAAGCAAATCTTAAGGAAAATAGTTAATAAGCATGTGAAAGATTGGCATACCCAACTTACCTATGCTTTATGGGCTTATAGGAGTAGTGTTCGTACTGCCACAAGTACTTCTCCTTATAATCTTGTATATGGTATTGATGCTATTATGCCCTTAGAATTAGAAATACCTTCTTTGCATGTTTCATTTCATGGGATAATTGTCAAGGATACTTTTTGGGAACAACAATTACATGAATTAGAAATGTTGGATGAAGAACGGATAAATGCTTTGGAACATATAAAGGATTATCATAAATCACTTCAGAAATAGTATAATCATAAGGTGATTGAATAGTCATTTTCGGTAGGTGATTTAATCTTGTATGAGAATCAAAGGAATGTGAATGCTTTATATGGTGAAAAAGGGAAGTTTAGCCCTAATTGGTTTGGACCTTTTGTGGTAATTGAGGACTTTGCTTCAGGTGCTTATAAGATTGTTGATATGAATGGTGTCCCTTTTAAGGAACCTCTTAATATTATGCATCTCAAATGTTATTATCCCTAGTACATCATTCATTCTTTTTGTATTTATGTATTCCTTATAGAATAGTTATGTCTGTTTTATAGGTTATGTGATTTGAATACATTCATACATGTCTTCATTCTTTCTTTCTGTTAAGTTTTATGTATTGGTGAAAAATACAGTAATCAATCACAAAACTAACTGGGCAAAGAAAATTTTTCATATATAACTTCTATGAGTTTGATACATATATGACACATGTGCCCTATCTATCAATCTCTATCTCTATGCTCTGAGGGTCGATGGATCCCAGATCTTTCTGGTCTATGATGTGAAGCTGAGGATCTTGGTATGGTAGTCCGTGTGCAACTCCTTGACATGCTCATCTCATAGTTACGATCCTGGGCTCTCTGTATGTCATCCATCAATTTCTCTTCTCTCTCTCTGCATAACCTTAGCTCTCACTGGACGCATGCAAAAGCATCTGCATGTCTCCCAGGATCTCTATGTCCAATGAGGGACTCTCACTCACTAGCTGGCAGTTGGTAGGATATACATGTATCCTTCAGGACCTCAAATATAAAGCTCCTCCACTCTGCTATGCTAGCCGCAGAATTCAAACATATTTATCTTTTAGTACTTCTTTTTAAAAAATTCAGTTAAAATACCCAAATATATTGCATGTTTCATACCTGGATCTCCCTCTTGAGCATCACCAAATGATCTAGATGGTGGGGGCATGGAGTGACTATTCTCTCCATGCTCTCTATGTTTGGGTCTTGGTAGTGGTGTCTCTATATGAGTGTGGGGAGGTCATTGTTATCTCAATGGTAAAATATAGACAACATGCTCATCTACACCCGTACTATCGCCTAGGGGCATCTCCTCTACTCTTTCCTTTTCTCCCTCTTCTTCTCTCTCCTCCTCCATAGGATCTCCCTCAAAGATGGGATCCTCCTCATCTCTATGATCCTCCTCTTCCTCAACTGGTATGCCACTACCTTGATGTGTCCTCTCTGAGAGACCTAGATCACCTATGTGATAGTCATCAGGGAGGATGGGGTGGGTTCCCTGTAGACTCTAGTATCTGATATACTCTCTGCTAAGACCTAAATAGGATACATTGGGAGCTACCTCTGTATCCTCAGTTTCATCTATCTCTCTATCTACAATATCTGCTACTGTAGGTCGGTGTATAGATCTGGGTCTCTGATAGTATTTGGTCCTGTATACATACTAAGGTACTACTCTAGGGACCCCCTGTATTAGACCAAACTGTCTCATCACTTTGCCATAGTAATATGGCATTATTGCATGACTGGTAGGACCCTCTAGTAGCTTGCGCTGTTGTGAGTCTCTCTTTTGGTGTCGAGTATCTGGCCATTCTATCATCTGAAAATATGGTATCCATATCACATCAATACATGGTACATGATTGATGCGTACCCTCCAAAAGAGGATATCCCTATACTGCCAGACATCTACTAGTGAGTAGGCAAATTCTCTCTATGTGCTCACATCTACCATCACCGGAACACCCTATGGTTGTGTACATGTGTAATGCTCAAATATCCAAACCTGTAGCAAGGTGCATACTGTGAGAATCTCCCACTGGTATCTCACTAATTGACACAACTCATGGTAGAGATGGGATAAAATGCTAAGACCTCATGAAAATACAGTCCTGTCACCCTCCATCCTGCATACCAGATGAGTGAATGGTTCTAAAAAGACTGCACCCTTTGTGTTGGGTACTACAACTAAAGAGAGTATACACAACATCACTTTCCATACGAAAGGTGTCAGGCCTGCTAGTATGGTTGATAGACTGGTCTGATCTTCTTGGGTCCTCATCAGTGGTACTCTTCCTAAATAATACTCCCCATCTAAGAGGATCTCATCAAGATCCCGCTGCACTCTTGGTCTGACAGGCTCACTTCAGACTGGAAGTCATAGGATCCTATACACATCCTCCAGGATGATCGTGATCTCTCCTGAGGGAAGATGGAAGGAACAAGTATCCTCATCCCACCTCTCTATCATGGCCAATATCATGGATTGATGGAACCTCATCTGTGGTAGGAGTGCTACACACTACAGTCCCACATCTCTCAATATCTCTATCTCATCCTATTGTAGCTCGGACAAGTTCTCTCTGACAGTCAGCAATAGCCCTCCAAAGGGGTGCTCTCAGAGACAGACAAGATCCTTTCAGCACAAATAACATCATATCAATACTCTATCATCATGAAACTATAATAATCACTTGACCAGGTCAAGGTCAACCTTTTTGGGTCAGGGTCCACCTTATCCCTAGAAAGGGTGAGATCTTCCCAGTTATGATCGGCCTTAACAGGTCAAGGTCAACATAACTAGGTCAGGGTCAACCTTTTTGGGTCAAGGTCAACCTTACCTATGAAAAATTGAATTTTATGACCACAAATATCAAAACAATGAACTTACCTTAGGAAGTGGTTGTCCGCTGGCTAGGTACTCTCTCAGGATCTCCATGCGGGTTGCTCGAAGTTTTTCTCTCTTCGGCATTCTGCTTCTTTTCCTAAACACTACAAATGGTAATAATGAGGAGGTAAGTGTTTCCTTCTCTTACTTATAGCTACAAATTAGGGGTTTATTAGGGTTTTGTTTGAATTTACTTAGGTTAAATTTGAATTTTCCTTCATATGCATTTAGATAGACATTCACTCTTTTCATTATAAATTGAGTTTGGTAGCTCCATTTTTAGTGCTGTCAGTGGCGTTGGAATCATGATTCATATACCTAATCCCTTGAATCAGTTTGGGAAGGTTAGGAATACTTATAATTGGTTTAGGAAAGGAATTTTCAATAAAATGCATATCCGATGTATAGCTCTAACCTTATCACCCTATTTCACTTTTCAGAATTAGTAAGACAAAATAGGGGAGGCATAAGGGGATCTATACACTTATCAAATTCATCCTAGTAAGTCTTAGGTGATCTATGGATTTTCATTAACCTTGTGTTGTGCAGGTTGCGAGTATTGACGGTTTCTTGCAGGATCTCTACGTTGAGGACTTGGCTACATCCTTTTTATTTCATGATGTTTTCTTACTTTAGCTTGCATATTCACGTAGTGTCATATCTAAGCTAAAGTGGGGGATAACTTTATCATCTTAAAATGGAAGCACTTCCATTTTGGTAGGTTTAGCACCCTCATTTAGTACACTTGCATGTTAGATTTGCATTTAGGATGCATCTACACTTGATTCTGCAGTTCTAGGTGAAATTAGGGTTAGGATCCTATGGATTCTCCTTAATTCCCCTCTCCATGGCTTTATTTTTAGGAAGAACCTATCTAATGGCTCTCCTAATCTTCATAATACCTCTTCTATGGCCTCTGTGCCTCTCCCCAACACTCTAGTGTATTTTCTCACCTTCCTAGGTCCCCAGCTGACTTGGGAATCTTACAGATTTATTAAGGTGACCTACCTGAAACCTCAGGTCAGGGTCAAGGTTGATTATGACCTAGGGAAGAATTAAGGTCAACCTTGACCTAGGTCAAGGTTGAGGTCAATTTTGACCTCTGTCGGCTGTTGGTCCCTGCTTTCAGATTTGGAACATATCAGGGCCCTAAACTTAAAAATAGGTCCCTAGGTCTGGGTGTGAAAGTGTTTTCTCCGATATTCAGATTAATACCTCCCCTCCTTGGTTGGTGATTGTAATTGGACCATAATTCAAGGTGAAATTTGAATTTGGGTCCCTTGCATTTCCCTAGGAGGTCTATCTTGAGATCTCTATATAAGCACTCTCTTTTGCCTTCATTTGGACATGACGAAATTATGATTATGACATGATGATGATGCAAGAATGCAAGAGGATGATATAGATGGACAAGATATGATGATGCCTTAATAGATACAAGAATTTTTGTGGAGAAGCTAGTGTGGATCTTTATTAGAGAAAGAAAGGGTTCTTCCTTCCTTCCTTCTTCTTGGATCTACCATTTTCAACATTCAAGCATTCAAAAGATACCATCATGGGGTAGAAAATATGGATTGTGAGTTTGATAGGAGTTCTTTATCCTTGGGGGCTTGGTATGCTTTCAGTATCATATTCAAATCTATGCATTTCTCTCTCATTTCAATTCATGCTAGGGTTTCAATCTAGAGGATTAGCTCTTGGAATTACACATCCAAAGCTCTTCCTAAGAGCAACACACACATACATTTTATTACATTCGGCTATTCATGGAGGTGGAAACCACCAAAATGGGGGTTTGACTAAGGCAAAACCCTATATAGCCACCCCAAAACACCCTTTTTCATATATCTACAGTTGTTGTTTTGGGAGTTGTAGGTCAAAATCAGACTTTCAGGGTCAGAGGCAACATTCATTTCTGGGTCAGAGTTGACATTCTGTTCTAGATCAGAATTAGATTTTTTGGGTTAGAATTAGACTTTTTGGGTCAAAGGTGACATTCATTTTTGGGTCAAAATTGGACCTGAGCCAGATTCAGAAAAGACTTCTGGGTTTTCTCCGTCTCTACTTTTCTGTTCCAGATCCGGTTGCATATTTTATGAAAACTCAACACAGACATCAGAAAAGGGGTATTTTCTTTTATAGTGTGAGGTATGTTTTTAAATCCTTTATTATTTGTAATACTTTCAAATCTATATTTCCATTTCAATAATATAGTACACAAAAAATAAACTAAAAACAAATGTAAAGGGTGATTAGTATGTGACATCAGATCTCTGGTTCTAAACCCTAGTAGATCTACCATACCACCTTTTTATCCTTTACAATTCTTATATTAGTTTTTTGCATTATCTTGACTTCCTTGAAATCATTTATCATCTTGTATATCTACCTTATCTTTGGAATATGTCATTCTTGTCAAAATTTGTTTTATTTAGAGACACCTTGTCATAATTTCTATTTTATTTGTTCCAAAATTGAAGTCAAGATAGTTCCCAACATCATTCAGGTCTTTCCTTTGAAGATTTTCATTAAAAGTTTCTAAAAATATCTCTTAAGTACATTACTTACACCTTAGACATCATTGTAGTTGCTCATTCATAGTTTGCATGAACATCCCAAAATTGTCAAAAACCAAAAAAAAGTTTTCTTTATTGTCATTTCCCCTATTTGTCTCTCAAAATCCAAATTACCAAAAAGTATTAGAGTCCTAATCTAGTTTTCCTAGCCGTCTTTCATATACCTTAGTATTATATTGCATTCTTGCACATGTTGTTCACATGATCAAAGAATGGTAAAGAAAAAATGGACCAAAACAAGGACCCCATGTATAATCCCACCAACGATATTGACTTCACTATCTTGAGAATCGTAAGACTCAATTTAAATGCACCTAAGAAAATGCAACATAATCATAATGCAAATATTGACATTCTGCAACTACCTCCCACTCCTCAACCAGGTGATGAGTTCTTGACTAAGAATATAAAGGTAGCATGTAAACAAGAAGAGGTTGAAAATTCTTTACAAGACCCTAGGCTAATGGTTTTTTTTGAGACCTTGTTGTCAATAGACCCAAACCGATATTTCCATCTACGTGCACAAAATAGTGCTAATTTGCCTACTAGATTTGTAACATCCACCTTAGTAGAGGATTGTCATGCCCAAGTTTAACGCAAAAAACACAATAACAATTTTTTTTGAACATGTTAAATTAACCTAAGTTGCAGTTAGCACAGGTTCAAGTGTTTATCATGCTATCTTCTAAGTTTACATCTAGATAAACTAAGATACTCCTATAGGCATATTGAGTAAATATGAAATAGGTCTAGAAGGATCATGATGCTTATCAACATCCCTCGACACGACCACTTGAGGAAGTGCAGTCAAGTTTAATTGGATTTAATAATCAAATTGGGTTCATTACCCTAAATAAATATGTAAAGGTGGTACATCGTTGAATTATTTACTATAACGTTAATTAAGTTCCCCCTAATACTAGGGACACGCATTGGATTAATCGAAATGATTAAAATGACATTCTTAATTTTATTTAATTAAATTACTTTAGAATTCTCATGTAATAGAGTTTAATGAAGATTATTGACTCACCATGTTAAATGAGATAATGTTTACCCCGTGAATTAATCCACATTCAGACATAATTCACTCATCATTATAATTAAATAAAGACATAACATAGTTGATTCCATAAATTAATTAAACTAATATTTATTAAAAAGTATCTCCATCATTGATTTGTTCCGATAATGAAATAAAATAAACTCGTTCTAATTATTATATTTAATTTCCAAACTTATATTAGACCAATACTATTCCAACTTTAATATTGAAATTCTAATTAATTTGTCTTTTGTTAACCCTTTTTAACGAGTTAATAATAATTCCTAGTGTTTGAACTTGGTCAACTAGGTGCATCTAAATTACTACTTAATATTCCATTAATTTTAACATTATAACATAATATTACATTTTAATAAGGTTGAAAAATGATTTCGCAAATAGTTCATTTAAGCATTTTGCCAAAAAGTCCCTTATTCATTACTTTATTAATTAGCCCCAATTATTAACTTGAAATATTATATTTCTCCTAAGTTCAATTAGAAGAAAACAAATAATAAATTCAAAAGTCAAATTTTAAAGTGGGGAATAAAATCCCCACATAAGCTTCCCACTAAAATGAATTTCAAAATACTAATATAATCATATCTCTATGGTAGGTGTAAAAAAGAGAACATCACTAACCCTAATTTAAAAGTAGGGTTCAGGGCAAAATATGAATATCTAAAAGGGAAACTAAATCCATTTCTACCATTCTTCTCTCTCTCTCTCTCTCTCTCTCTCTCTCTCTCTCCTGAAACCCTAGTTTGTTTGTATATGTGTGTGTTACTTACAGGTTTAAAGATTGTCAACAATGGAGGAGGAAAGTAAAATACAGAGGTATTTATACATTCATATATTTATGTATATATATACAAGTGTGTGTGTGTGTGTGTGTATCTTTTTAAAAGTAAAGGGGAAATTTGGTTTACACGGTGGCCGTGGGCGACGTTGATAGAGTGGTCACAGGGTGACATTTTTAGAGTGGCCGCTAGGCGGCATTTGCAGAGTACGGGGGCGAAGGGCCCATGGCAGGCCACTGTTGCGATCATAACAGACCAGCGGCCTCGGCCGGTGTCTGTGGCTGTCTGCCGCAATGCAACCACCACTATAGGTCGAGCCTCCCCTGTGCCCTCCCTTCAAAGGGAGGGTTTCGGGGAGGGGTCAGACCCCTTCGCCCCAAAAATTTTCATTTTTTTTTTAATATTTGAACGTTAATTAACAAAGTTTAGTATTTTTTATATATGGAGTTTCTGTATTCTTTGTGCAAGATAATACACACACACACACACATATGGGCATTTAGAGTTTTATTTTAAAAACATGTTTATAAGCCATGATCTCTAATCTAAATATTTATGTATATTTATATATGTGTGTGTGTTTGTGTGTGTACATAGCTTTTATATAT
>MU227297.1:2188532-2214207 GCA_018584345.1 Thuja plicata
ATATATATAGACACACACACACACACACACACACACACACACAAAAGAGTAACTAGGTCTATTTTTTTGTCTAAGTCTATTTGCTATTTTTTTTAAAAGATAATCAGCAAGAAAATTGTTTAGATTATTCCTAGAAAAGAAACAAAAACAAACAACCATCAACAAGATTTTTAAAATGCATAGAATTTATTTCCTATTTGATGATTTAGATGCATAAATCTAACTTTTACATTGTTGTTAAATAAAATCAGAATACAAATTTTATCTCTTTTATTTCTTTTTTTGATAAAGCAACTATGAAATACATAACCACCAACTCTTTTCTAGAACACGTCAATATTTCCTTTACATCCAAACATATCATTTACATATGAATGCAAGGAATGAGTTTTCTTCTCTTTTTTTGAAAGCATAGCTCATCAATTCTCATTTCAACAACAAAATATTGAGACTTGACTTAATCATGAAATTGAAGGAACACATATTTCATTTAAATTTCAGAAGAATGTAATACAAGTTTCTTTTAAACTCCTACTTAAAAGAATACTACATTTTCAAGTGAAACTTCACTATACAATAATAGACATGCAATACAATATTTCTACTACAATGGCTTGATTACAAGGACTTAGCCACCTAGGTTATCTCGTTTACACAAAGATTTCTCAACACAAATAGCTTTATTTTTCCAACCTTTCACATTCTTCTTAAAAAATCCAAGTATAAACCTACAAATAAACAAAAGGTTAACCATGGAGGCTCGCATCCCAACCTAGGCCTTTAAAATGCCACCCCAAACTTGGGGAATCAAGAATGGATGAGAAAAAATCATTTTACACAACAACATATATATGCAACCATGACAAAACATTGAACTCCCAAACCCTTTGGTTTCAAAATGGATCACCTTGGACCCATGATAAGGGGTGAAGGTGGAAAATGAACCCAAATAGGCGAAGCCATAAAATAATACATGCATGATATTTCCTTCACAAGGCTCATAACACAACTCATTCTTCTCATTTCACATATACAAATTTCTCCCCTTATGGTATGAAAATGTGTAGAACAAAAAAATGGCAACATGGAGCCCATACTCCATGCCATATCCTTCTTCTCCATGAGAAGAGACTCAAAACTATTTGAGAATTCCAAACTAAATCCCTTCACCCTCAAGGACATCTTCCCTTCCAAGGGTTAGTATAGCCTTGCACACCCAAAAACAACATTCATTTAGAAAGCAAGAAAAAGAAACAAGATCTCACAAACAAAAATGCATACAACATCACAAAACTTCACACTACAAGAATTTAAAATGCTAAAACACAAATACACCAAAACATAGCCTTCCATGGCAAGAGAGAACCAAGCTTGCTTGAAGTAATGGAAAGAATGAAGTTGAAGATGAGATTTTCCCTTTCTTAGCGTTTTCTCCCTTGGCCAAATCTCTCAATCTCACTAACTCAAAACTAGAAGTCTACAATCAACCCACAAACTCTTCCAAACTTCCACTAAAAGGGAAACTCTCACCTACCCATCATAATGAGAAAAGACTTTCAAATTTGCCACTCTAAAAAAGGGTTCTCTTTTCAAGGTCATAAATAAGTTTTAGGCACTCTATTGGTCAAAAAATTGATGAACTGTAATTGTTTATATGTTTGAAGTCATTTGTTGGTATTCAACCAAGTTGCAGAAGTGATGATAAACATTATCAGTTAATGTATTGTCATTGATTTCAACTTACTTGAGTATTATTATGGTGGAAAACATCTATTATGTATTAAAGATTTGGAACAAACAATGTTTATGTGGTCAGAAAAATGAAGAATTTTGTATACACTGAGTGACAGTGTAAACTGAGTAAAACACAGTGTATACTGAGTGATAGTATTAACCGAGCAAGGGATTGCCGACACAACCATTGATCAAGCAATTAAATTCAAAACAAGGTCGAATAAATGTTGAGCTAGAAATTGATAATTTCAAGGTATCAGATAAAAAAATTTATTTGATCAAATGGTTATGAAAATTCAAGGAAGATAGAACGACAGAGATTGAAACGTGTTTTCAATACAATAGCCGAGGAAGGATCAAGCGAGAAAATGAACGATGGAGATTAAGAGACAAGATCTGAAGGATGAAAATTAAATGATACATGATGTCTATATAAGAGACAAGAAGATTCATTTCTAAATCGTGCAAGTATTGATAGATGCTGAAGCATACTTGCAAAATTGATGCATGACTGATCAAGCTGGTTAAAGACAAAACCAAGTGCATCACCGAGAAAATAGAGGATAAACGAGTAGAATAAAGATGAAGAATGATATGAACTTAAGTGAACAAAATTGATCAGAGGTATTATGTATTTAGAATAGATTTGAATATCTACAAATCAAAGTTGTATTTAAATAAGATCATTACTGTATCAATTTAACCATTATTACAAATAAATCTCTTAACCAAGTGGGATAGTGAATCCTTATTAAAACATTAAGAGAATATTAATTATTTTCTTGTTGACCCCTTAGTGAATGCATGGTCAAGAGAGAACTAGTAGTTTTAAATCCTCTGACAAGGTCACATTTAACAGTGTATTGTAACCATTAATAGGGTTGGCTCCTCACCGAGCTCACTTCAAAAGAGTGAAAATATTTTGGGTTACCGGTCCCAGGTGGTTTTTCCCTTAGAAGGGTTTCCATGTTAAAAAAATATGTGTCAATGTGTATGAATGTTGTGGATTGTTACTTTAATTTACACTTTATTTTGTTGACCTAGATCGGTAATCATAGTATTAATTTACTGATACTCGGTAGACAACTTAACAGTAAGTTTTGAAATCACATTTTATATTTTCACCGAGCAGAGTTTTATATGATTGAATTTGTTTTGTTATACATATGGAGGAATTTGGGACTGTAGGATAAATTTGTGAGGGCATTGAGTCTAACTGATTCACCCCCCTCTCATTTATTCTAACAAAACCAACCCTAACACATAGTACAAATATTAGGCTAGCTAATTTTAACCCAAACCAGCTCCTAGGGTTCCATTTAACCCTCCACAAACCCTCTAAGAGTTTACCTACAAATTTGCATGATATGAATCCACTTTTGGCTCCTCAAACAAGAAACCCTACACGGGGCCACTACATGGTGACTCTAGGGTGAATTTATAATCCCAATCTAACTCACTTGGTCATGCCAACTCACATGTACAAGTGTTAATTTACACAACATAAAACAATCACATTACATTTAGACATGACATGCCAAGTTGGATAAACCACATATTCACAAAAATAAAATACATAAAAACATCACATTTACTAAATTAAACACATAACAACGAGGTTATATCTCTTCATAGAGTAAACCTTGACTTTTCACTGATTTCACATTGATCCATTCTTGATTCCCTGTATTTTAAATTCATGGTCAATTTCTTTCACACTCGATCAAAATATTAGTACCTCAATAAATAAAATATGTATATAACAATGTAAGATTATTGATAAAATTATACACATATCTATTGGACAACCCCACAATAGGTAGTAGTAATCATGTTGAACCCTCTCCTAGGTATAGTGTACTCAAACTAAGGATTACTTTTCCTATCATGAAGTGCATTTAATTTGTCAACCCAGGGACCTACATACTTGAAATGGGATAGCATGATTTGTGCACTAAGTCTCTCAAAGATTCATATCACTTATGCTGTAGGAAGGAAAAATGCATGAAAGAGACCTACGCTATTGGTGCAGGAAAGTAAACACACTTAACTACTTAATGAAATTAAAGTTGAAAACTGTAAACTCAACTTAAACCTATTCTATCAACCCAAAACATTCATTATAATTATCCTTGCAGGTGCTGCAGGAACATACATAAGTTACAATGCTGCAGGAGGAAAAACAATAAACTCTACTTAAAATGTTGCAAATATTGAAAGAAAATATAACCTAGTCTAATATAATCCACCTTCCAAGTGGGCCCCCTTGGTTGGCTTCTTCTAACTACTAACATAGAATATAACACAAAATTACTCCTTCATTATATTCTTAGAAACTGATTACATCATAATGGCCAAACAATGCATGAAAACCAGAAAGAGTAACTTTGCTTTGCAAATACAACAATAATATATTTCCCAACTAACTAAAAAATAAAAATCAAATCACTTTATATAGATGATTGCCACTTATTCAAAGCATAGAGATAAGTTTTGACTAAATCTCTCCATAGAAGAAAAAGGAAATGCAACAACCCACGACAGGACGTAATAAAGTCTGGATGACCGATTCAACGAGATATTTAATGCTTAGGAAATATAGTGGAGCTATATTCCTATATTCCCTAAGATAGTGGCTTCTGCAATGTAGTGGGTATGTCTCTCAGTGTCATAATGATTTTCCTCGTCGTAGTTGGGACTTCAATGTTTCTTCTTTAATGCTTTCGACCCACTCTCAAGCTGCTCTTTTTTCCTGGAGGGTTAGTAGCATGCAAATATATGCACAAGTCAACTAGTCAACTCAATCCAAATATTAGAACACACATTCAAATAGTTATATGAAGTACTGCAATATATATAATGTTTAGAAACACATGTCATAACTAACTACCCATAAGCTTGGTGGTTCTAACTGTACTTAGCACAAGTTCAAATACTTAAAGGCTCACAAATGTCTTGGTAATATTTTAAATAAAGTATAAAGATTAACATAAAAAAAAGATAATTTATTGTCTCATCATCTTCCCCCTACAAGTGAAATGCTTGTCCTCAAGAATTGCATTTATTTGTGTATAGTGTGAAAATGGATCCACACTCTATACAAAGGAGAGGAAGAAACCAAGATTTATCCTCAAAAGAGACTCGATTAACACCAAGGTAAGTGTCGATTCGTGATCTATACACATGAGATAAATGGCTTGGGTTAACTTCTCCCTCACCTCTACAAAGAGAGGGTTTAGGAAAGAGCAATAGAGAATATTTGAAAAGTAAATCTAGAAGACTAATATTGAAATGAAGAAATAAAAAGTACTTATCTCCGAAAAAGAATCTTCTAAAAACCTTGTCAAACGATCTCAGAAACTGTTGATTTCCACGAACCTAAACCAAAACTATGAGATCTACAAAACCCATAAATATTTTTCTTTTCTATGATAGGTCGACCTTGACCTAGATGCAGGTCAACCTTGACCCCTTTATGTTGACCTTGAACTGTATTGCTCCAATGGAAATGTTGTTCGCGAATCCTAAAAGTTTTTCGAAAAGGGTATCCAAATCTTCTTTGCAACTCTCGAAACAACAATTGTAGATATCTGAAACTTATAGGTTGACCTTGACCCCTTTATGTCAACCTTGACCTATGTTGCTCCAACAAAAATTCTGTTCACGAATCCTAAAAATTTATCGAAAAGGGTATCCGAATCTACTCTGTAATTTGTTGTTCCATACCTGTACCTATAAGAAAAATGGTTTTGTTTGTTGGGGAGGAGGGGTTTTCCTTGGTAAAACCCCTATTTTTGAATTAACCTTATAATAGAATTGAAATTGCAGAGATAAACAAAGTAAATGAACACATTCACCTTTCTTGTATAGAAACCCTTGTGGCGGATTCGAATCTGGATCCTCAAAGATGAATACTTGAAGTTGTATGAAGTTTATCTACCATGCCAATTCATGGCTCCCTGGAAGTAAATACTTGAATTGAGAATTCAAGATGAAGAATGTAGAAGTATTTAATGCTTGAGAGATCTTGAGATTGCTTGATAACTTGTAGATAATAATGGATTTCCCAAGAGAAAAATGAGAGAGGAAAGCCCTTCTTTGATAGTGATCTCGGGAACAAACTCCTAGAGAGGTCGACATAGAAAACAATAATTAAGGGTTCATGGCACAAAACTCTAGAGAGGTGTACATGGAGAGGAAATTAAATTAAGGTCTAGGCATAATTAAGGGACCATGGCACAAAACTCTAGAGAGGTGCACATGGAAAAGATATCAAATTAAGGTATTGACACAAAACTCTAGAAGGGGTCCACCCTTAAGGTAGAAATAAAAATAATTATTTAAGAGCCTTGTCACAAAATTCAAGGTAAGGCCAACCCCAAAGTTAATTTTAGGATTAGGCACAAAACTCAAGGAAGGCTAATCTCAAATAATAAATTAGGAATCCTACACAGATCTCGAGAAAGGTCCACCTCAAATATTAATTTGAGAATTTGACACTTAACTCAAGAAATAGTGGCCCCAAAGAGGGAAAAGATGAAATTTTGAGGAAACCCCAAAACTGGGACCTAACCCCAAGGATCCTGGACCTTGAGGGTAGGGTTGAGGTTGACCCTGATCTAGGTCAGGGCCGATTTTGACCTTGACCCAAAGGGTCAGGACCTTGGGAAATGTACCCAAGTCTCAGAAACAGAGAGAAGAGGTAGAAAAGAGGGGAAAAATAGGCACATAAGCACATGAAACTCCATAGAAGCATGAAAGTGTCTGAATTAGGACCAAAATAGCCTACTAGGGAGGGCTAAAAGGTCTCAACATGGAGTTCGTCCATTTTAAGATGATACATTTAGCCCCCAATTTAGCAAGAGTATGGGCTCAATCCAGACTCTTAGTAAATTAGAACAAGAATAGAAGAAGAAAGCCCTATTATGATTAAGGATACAAGGAATCCATCAAGCCCCTAATGAACTTGAGTCCTTGTTAAATCCAAAAGCATAATATGAGAGAGAAAAGAATAAAGAGGAGTGGCTAGCTCACCTAGTAAGATGTGTGTGTATCTCACTATGAACCACAAAAAGATAGGATGGCCCACCAAGCAAGCACTTTATATTCACCCCATAAAGTTGTGCGCCTTCTGTCAGCTTTGTGCATGTATGTAGTGCGTCTTCTTATGGCTTTTATGAAGTACCCATGGATCCATATCCTCATATGAAAACGGAATACATTTGTAAAATGTGTATCTCTTCAAGATTTAGCAACTTATGTGTGTTACCTTCTGAGGATTTAGCATGCTGCAAAACAAAAGGTTAGAACAAAAATGCATAATATAGAATGAGGGAGGTCATATATATGCCGCCCTCCTTAAGATGGAAAAATACATACTATTTGACATGTTAAGGAAAGAAAAGAACAAGGATAAAGACTTCTTCAACAACATCAAGACAATATCCATAGACAACACCCAATCCAAGCCGAGAAGGTCACAACTCCTATGAGGCCATGGAAGGGAAAAATGCAAAGAGATATCATGCAAGAAGTGAAAAAGTAACCCTTGTGAGGGATATCACACTAATAAGTTTCCAAGGTGAGAGATTTATCAACCATGTAAACCCAATGTTAAACAATGAAATAGGTTATGATCAAGGACATAGATCCTCAATGCAAACCAAAGTTTTCATGTATGATTGGATATCACAAAATAGATAGATACTACTTAACCAAGGGAAAAGTGGATCCCAGAAAGATAGAAAAGAAGGAGATGGCATCCTTGCCCCCCAAGCATAGGAATAGGATGAAAGGGGACCTATTATATCGCTCATAAAACTATGCAAGACAACGAGCCCCCAAGGATTAGGCTAACATTGTTTATGTAATGTGGAGCTCCATAATAGAAACATAAATGTTATTTAGAGAAAATAGGATTGAAATATAACTTATTGCCACATGATATATAAATAAATTTACTATCAATGAGCTGCCTAATCTTATAATTTAAAGATTTACATTCATTAGTAGAGTGATCATGAAATCTATGATACAAACAAAAAGGAAGAGGCTTCAAGTCTGGGTTACGTTTCTTTTTGCGTTTAGGTCTAGTAATCATCTTAGCACGAAGGAGTTTAGGAAAAAGAACTTCTTGGTCAAATTCCTTCATAGGTTCATCATGTTTTGAAGTTTTATTTGAGATGTTGTTAAGATTGATGTGTTGTTGAGGATTAAATCCCAATCCATAAGAATGCTCATGCCCCCCATTATGCAAGGGCATTTGAATTCCCTGTTTATTCTTACCACATCCTTGACCATGGAATCCTTGTTTAACTAGTAAATGATAACCATGACCATAACAAGAAGCCATATTAGAAGGAGTTAATGGAACTTCAGTAGTCATTATGTCATCATTAGTAGGTTTTATAGATTCATAGTGGGTAGAAACATTGACAAATTTATTATAAAGGGCACTAGAAGTAGAAGCAAAAGCTCGTTGTTCAAACTCTCTTTGTCGCTTCATAAAATCAAGATCATAAACCTTATACTCTCCAATAAAGGTACGAGTAAAATCGAAGGTTCCCCATTCATCTCCGGGAAGAGCATTAGAGGAAGAAGGATTACTATTAGGAAGAGGAGTATTGTGGGTTTGAATATTCAAACAAGGATTTGGTGCATCATCCGCATGAAGTGTATACATCATGTTGTTGTGAATAAACATGACTTTACGGTGAAGGGTGGAAGGAACAACAAGTATCTCATGCAACCAAGGTCTACCCAAAAGGAGGTTATAATTAAGAGGTCCATGCATAACATGAAAAGGAGTACTCAGGATGAATAGACCTACTTTGATAGGTAAGGTAATGATGCCCAAATTTTTCTTATCAATATTATCAAAGCCGTGTATAGGAACATTGTCAGGTTGAATAGTTGAAAGATCAAATTTAATCGCTTTGAGCGTGTCCATGCTACAAATATTAATCCTAGATCCATTATCAATCAAGGTCCTACGAATGATACTCTTATGGATATTAACAGCAACCATAAGAGCATCATATTGATTTTGTACTTCTTTAGAAGGCAAATCCTTTTGAGTAAATACAATGTCAGGAGGACCTGGGGTAACATTCATGCATTGTAAGAAGGAATTGATGTTCTCTTGATTAGGAGGTGGAGTGGGAAGATTTTCTAGGGCTTTTTGCAAGGATTCACTGTAGGTAGGTGAAGTTTGAAGAAGCTCCCATAAAGAAATCTTGGCAGGGGTATTGTGCAATTGGTTTATCAAATCATACTCCTTGCTAGGAAGATAGTGTGGAGGAGGAAGAATGGGTTGAGAAGGTGGTAAAGAAGTAGGAACCACCAGATTAGGTTGAGGGTTATTCCTTATATGATAGGTGTGAGCTACCAAATATTGATCATTGAAAGACTATAAAGACTCCATGGGTTTACCTTTGATAGTAATGCAAGGACAACCTTTGATAGTCAACAAGGATTTTGGATAAACCATGTTAGTTGTCTCAACACTACAAACAGATTCATAAGAAGGAAGCAAAGAAGACATCCTAGGAGGAGATGAGGTTGGATCTTGATTCTACATAAGATCATCACTAAGAGAGAGAGCATTAAGGGAATTCATATCATTCTCCACTAATGCCTCATCACTAGAAGGAATACAAAATGGAGGTAAAGCATCTATAATGCCTTCTTCTTTCTCTAAAATGTCTGCATAAGGGGAGTGTGTTTTAGAAAAAGAGTCACCATTGTGTATGAATATGGAATCCATTAATAAATCACCCTCTTGTATCAAAACTTCTTCATGAGGAGGGGATAAACCAATATCTTTATCCAAGGGTTCATCCCAAAAAGTAGAATCATCCACAATGGCTTCATGAGGAAGAGAGTAATCACCATCCAAATCCAAAGGTTCATCCCAAATAGGAGGATTATCATCCCTATCAATAAAGCACATTGTAGGAGTTCCATAAATCACTAAAGCTTGATCCCTAAAGGGGAAAGAAGGTAAATTATATTCTAGAGTAGGCTCATAGAAAATACACATATTAGGAGAAGAATTACCATCAATCCTCAACTCATCTCCATAAAGAGAAATATGATGGAGAGAAAGATTAAAGTCATCTTCTTTCTCTAATATGTCCTTACAAGAGAGGAAAATTCAACATCACACACACTAAATAAAGTCTTTCTAGGTGTAACACCATGTAATGGTAAGGTAAGAGGAAGATGTTTTTTAATCCCAAAAGTTATAGAAGGATGTTTGGAAAACACTTGAAACAACTTGTGCAACATGATAACGAAGAAGGAAATGCATAGAAAATAGATCTAGATATATCCAAATGCATTCAAATGAAATCTATAAGCATGAAAAGGAAATCGAACACCAAAAACATAATAGGGCGTCTAAAGATAGGGGGTAAGCTTGTCGGGTTCACCAAAATTTATAGTGTGAAAATGGATCCACACTCTATACAAAGGAGAGGAAGAATACCAAGATTTATCCTCTAATGAGACCCGATTAACACAAAGGTAAGTGTCAATTCGTGATCAATACAAAGGCGATAAATGGCTTGGGCTAACTTATCGCTCACCTCTACAAAGAGAGGGTTTAGGAAAGAGCAATTGGGAATATTTGAAAAGTAAATCTAGAATACTAATATTGAAATAAAGAAATAAAAAGTACTTATCTCTGAAAAAGAATCTTCTAAAAACCTTGTCAAACGGTCTTAGAAACTATTAATTTTTGTGAGCTTAAGCCAAAATTGTGAGATCTACAAAACCCAGAAATATTTTTATTTTCTGTGTCATGTCAACCTTGACCCAAATGCAGGTCGACCTTGAACCCTTTATGTTGACCTTGACCTGCACTGCTCTAATAGAAATTATGTTCGCAAATCTCAAAAGTTTGCCAGGAAAGGTATCCAAATCTATTATGCAACTCCCAAAACAGTGACTGTAGATATCTGAAACTTACATGTCAACCTTGACCCCTTTATGTTGACCTTGACCTGTGCTTCTCCAACGAAAATTTTGTTCATGGATCCCAGAAGTTTGCCAAAAAGGGTATCTGAATCTACTCTGTAATTCATTTTTCCATACCTATACCTGCAAGAAAAATGGTTTTGTTTGTTGGGGGGAGAGGTTTGCCTTGGTCAAACCCTGATTTTGGAATTAACCTTATAATAGAATTGAAATTGCAGAGATAAACAAAGTTAATGAACAAATTCACCTTGCTTGTATAGAAATCCTTGTGGCAAATTCAAATCTGGATCCTCAAAGATGAATACTTGAATTTGTTTGAACCTTGTAGAAGAGTATGAAGTTGATCTACCATGCCAATTCATGGCTACATGGAAGTAAATGTGCTCATGTACTTGAATTGAGAATACAAGATGAAGAATGTAGAAGTCTTGAATGCTTGAGAGATCTTGAGATTGCTTGATAACTTGTAGATAATAATGGATATCTTTCCCAGGAGAAAAATGAGAGAGGAAAGCCCTTCTTTTATAGTGATCTTGGGCACAAACTCCTAGAGAGGCTAGCATAGAAAACAATAATTAAGGGTCCATGGCACAAAACTCTAGAGAGGTGCACATGGAGAGGAAATTAAATTAAGGTCTAGGAATAATTAAGGGACCATCACACAAAAATCTAGAGAGGTGCACATGGATAAGATATCAAATTAAGGTCTTAACACAAAACCCTAGAAGGGGTCCACCCTTAAGGTATAAATAAAAAATAATTATTTAAGAGCCTTGTCACAAAATTTGAGGTAAGGCCAATCCCAAAGTTAATTTGAGCATTAGGCACAAAACTCGAGGAAGCAGGCTAATCTCAAATAATAAATTAGGAATCCTGCATAGATCTCGAGAAAGGTCCACCTCAAATGTTAATTTGATAATTCAACACTTAACTCAAGAAATAGTTCTCCCAAAGAGGGAAAAGATGAAATTTTAACAAAACCCCGAAACTGGGACCCAACCCCAAGGACCCTGGACCTTGGGGTCAAGGTAGAGGTCGACCTTGACCCCAGGGTTAGGACTGTTAGGGATTTTTCTTGCGTAAAACATAGTGCTTGATAAACTACTTGAGAACTATACCCTTTAATACTGTTTCAAGCCAAGAAAAGCCTAATTGCTAAGGATTGAACAAAATCCTTCTTCATTTTTGAGCTCCACATATACTCAGGCAGGTTTTACCTCTTAATGATTACTAATTACACAATATGTATAAAAGTGGACACTGATTTGCTATGTATCCTTGTTAAACTAACTTATGAAACACCTTGCAAATGATCAAGCACAACCAAATGCAAAGCTTAACCAGACAAACCGTGATTGTAAATATAGCATAAATCAGTGATACAAGGATTTTCATCCTTCTTCATTTTAAGGAGGGATAACCTAGTTGATTCACTCTCCAAGGAATCAATAAAATGGACACTATCCTGTTGATATGAGTCCCTAATGAGTTCAGCTCATTTGCTCTAAGTAACAGAAGTATATTTAATTGAAATGAATTTGATATTGGATGAAGAACAAACTGTAAACTATATCCTAGACCAGTGCCTATCCCTTGGTCAAATTGTCAATTAAAACATGAATAAGCAGATATAAACCAATAGAGATACTGTAGAGTGCCTTACAAACTACATGCAACTGAGATAGAGTGCCTTACAAACTATCCTCTCATATACATACATCTGCATCAAATCCTTATCACAATGCTTTGCTCTCTGAAATCATCTATGAAACTTAGTCCTCTCCTTGAAAGGAACTCATAAATAATTAGACAAACTACCTTGTAGCAGGTGTATTTCAAATGCCTTACAAGTGAAACACACCAGAGCACAAACAAAATGCAAAGAGACAAGATAATATGAGAGAGGGAAAACTACAATGTATTCTATTAATGGATTCTGTTTCAACACATCCAGACAATAAGCCTTTAGAATATCAAAGACATAGAAGTATAACTTGCAATAAAATTTCCACAAGACCAATAGGGACCTTCTCTGAACAACTACAGGGAAAAACCCCAAAATAGAGCAGAAAAAAGGAACCCTTACAACTGAGACAAGAAAGAAAGATATATAGAAGAGAAGAAACCCTAAAAAATATGTTTGGCAAACACCTGTCCTTCTCTCAAATCTGATTTGCACTCATTCCTTCTTTTCCAAAAAATCTTATCCTTCTCAGTGACTTCAAAAATCTGATTTTACTTGCATTTCAAGTCTTCAAAATATCTGATTGATTTAATCAATTTTTAACTCCACTTGTCTTTTTAAAATCTGATTTTATCATCATTATAACTCTTTCATTCTGCCACTGAGAAGCTTTCCAAATCTGATATTAATCTAAGAAAATCTGATTTCATTCTTCTCCAAAAAAATCTCTGGGAAAGAAAATATGAATCTGATTTTGCAAATGAAATATATGTATTTTATCTCTTCTTTCTATGCAAATCTGATCTCCATAATCTAATCTTCAATCTGTCCAAAATTTTCATGCTTCTGCAAAAAATCTGATTTCCTCTGTGTTGAAAATTCTTCCTAGAATGCATTTTCAAATATTTGAAAAATAAAAAATCTGCACTAGACTATAGAAAAGACTATACAGATTTAATATTTTATGCAAATCTGATTTTATATTCCTTTTAATAGTCCATGCACAAACTATAACATTTTAAATCATTTTAATTTTGAAATCTATGCATTTTCTCCCTTTATAATTCTATTTTATGCCTTTTTTCTCCAAGAATCCACCAGATTTTGACACTTGTCACACGTTGATTTGCTGCTCTAAACTGGCCTTTTAACTCACCTTTTAACCGCAGTCATCTTTTCCTTCATTGTCTCTAAGTCTCTGAATAATTCCTTTAACTTTGATTTGATTTGGAGACTTGGAGACAAGCCTTTAGTCTCTAAGTCTCTAAATAATTCCTTTAACCTTGAGTCTATCTGGAGACTTGGAGACTAACTTAGTCTCTAAGTCTCTGAATGATTTCATTAACTTTGGTTAGATCTAGAGACTTGGAGACTAACTTTAATCTGAACTCGACCATTAACCATGCCTCAACTGTGGTTACTTTGCACAATGTAGTCTCTAAGTCTCATAAAATTTTTCTTAACCATGGTTCAATCTGGAGACATGGAGACAAGCTTTAGTCTCTAAGTCTTTAGATGATTTTCTCAACCATGATTTAATCTGGAGACTTGGAGACTACCTTTAGTCTCTAAGTCTCTGAATGAGCTTAACTTGACTGCACCTTGACCATGTCTTGACTGCGGTTAACTTAGATAGTGTAGTCTCTAAGTCTCTGAATCAATTCGCCAACTACGGTTAGATTTGGAGACTTGGAGACAAGCTTTAGTCTCTAAGTCTTTGAATAATTTTCTTGGCTTTGGAGACTTGGAGACTTGGAGACTAACTTTATGCATTTTTACTCCAAAATAATGGGGCCCACAAGAATTTTGAAATTTTCAACCAAGAGACCCACCAAATGGCCTCTTGGTTCTTTCTTCAAATCATATATTAAGTGATTTAGTATATGAATACTAAAAACTTTCACAGCCCCATGCATGTGGGATATATCTCTGTGCATTTTTTGAAACTTTGTTATTTTTTCCAATACTTAGAGAGCCATAAATTTTGCATTTCAACTTGGATTTGTCTAAAATTTTTACTGTAGATTTCTGGCATGGTCATTTCAATCATATCCAAAATTCAACCCAACCTAGTTCATAGTTTTTGAGATATGACCAAAAATGTGGCTGGCTGTGCTCTTGCATTTTCAAATTTTTAAAAGTTTCCTCCAAATGTTGCTCACCCATGGCCTTGATTTTTTGCTGGTTAATACCTTTAATCTTCTCTATAGGGCTGGGCTCCCCTTTCCATGGTTTCATTTTTCCCTTTTATAACTTAAAACTTTTTTAAAAAACCTCTGCTTTGCACTGTCAAACTGTCTTCAAATTTTGATTCACAAACTAATCAAAAAGAGCCCCCAGAATTTGAACCTCTGAAACTTGATTCACCTTTACACATGAAACATGAATCTTTAACTAGCTTGCACTGAAATTGAACTGATCTATCGGCATCAATTTGCAAAGTTAGCATCTTACAATTTTTTTTATTTTAAACTCAGCAAATATGCATAAATTGGATTTGGAATCAAGTTGGGAAAGTGAACAACTAGATTGGTATGAGTCTGAAACTCTTCAAATGGGTACACTTTCATGTTTTAAACATAGGGGAACATTCAATTATGCAGGGCATTCAACTGGGTACAACTTGCAGAAGCTCAAAGTAGGCTATTCAGATATCTGGACATGATAGAGAAACAAGATAGTTCTGCAGGACAAACTTTGGGGAGACTAAAAACTTATCAAATGGATTGAAAATGACTTAGGATTTAAAAAATAAGCTCTCTAATATACATGTTAAACATTCCCAAAGTGGTGAATTATGAAACTCAATAGGGCGCAAGATATTCAGAAGCAAAGTAGGCAAGTTACAACAATTTGACACTATAATCAGCATATGCAAAAAAGGACAAGTGCTCAAAACAAGACATCACTAAATGACTCAAAACTTGAATCTAATGATTTGGGATGTCTTCTTATGTCGAAACAAGAGTGATGAACACCAGATATGCATAAAAAAATTCAGAATTGCATTTGGGAAAAAAGGCTCAAAAGTTCTCATAAGGGGCCAAAATACAAAATTTTTAACAAGGTACTCAAAAACCTTGTATTTTTGGTTACCCACAAGGACCTCAAGAAATGTTCCTAAGTCTTAGAAATAGAGAGAAAAGGTAGAAAAGAGGGGTAGAACAGGCACATAAGCACATGAAACTCCACGGAAGCACGAAAGTGTCTGAATCAAGACCAAAATATCCTACCAGGGAGGGCTAAAAGGTCTCAATATGGAGTGCGTCCATTTTAAGATGATACAATTTGCAATTCCTATGAACTCCTCAACATCTATCTTTCCTCTCCTTCTATTCTTAACTATATAGTAGAAACCTCTGGTCTTTTCCCAGACATCCATCATGTAGTCCTCCTACTGTTGATCAAGCCTTGTAGCATTGACGTCATAAAGAGGCCATATGAGCATAGGTGGCTATATTGTAAGGGGACACCAGAGCTCGCAACCAATCTACCTACCTAGCTGGATATAATTTGGTGCTTAGTGAATTGTTGCCTCAAGATTAATAGGGTTGTGTGGCTCTGATTTCTTGAATGCTTCTGGCAGTCTATTCCACCTACTTCTAGCACCAGCCAGGGCTCTCTGAAAAATAACGTAGGACATCCCTTCATATTTCACATAGACCTCTCCCCTGATTGTAAAGATTTTATTCTTATTCTCTTCTTTTATACTTCCATAGGTGAGGTTGAACCAATCCCTGAGTAGCACATCAGGTTTACTACTTTCAACTCTTAATAACAATGGTTCTAACTTCTCCTAATCTCTGTAGTTGTCTAACTATCTTTCATAGTTTTCTTCATTATGCATCTAGGACATTAATGCCCTTAGGTGTATATCCCCAATATAAATTAAATGATTTCATTCGGTTTCTCTGGGGATAATAAAGTTGTGTAAGTATAACTCACAGAATAGGTTCTGTTGCCAGGAAGGAAGGGTTTGATACAGGCCATAAAATTCCTGGGTCATTTTGAACTCATAGTCTATGTTCTTTAAGGTCATCATCAGCTGAAACAAAAGGAACTATTCTTTTAAAAAAATATCATAGACCCATGGAGGATTCCTGCAAGTGATTATTTGATTAGCCAATTTTAGGGCATGATCCATTCTCTGTTTTTGCCTTGCCATTTGCTCTTTTAGGTATTCTATCTCCTCATTTTGGTCTTTTATTACTCTTTTCATTTTCTTATTTTCTTCTTTCCATATGGTTTTTTTAAGAACATATTGGTTGTATAAGCCAAAGAGAAGTGATTGGAAAGTGGGTGGACCATGCTCTTCTATCTTATTGTTCTACCTCCTCTATTCTCTCCATACCTTCTCTAAGTAACTTGTAAAATAGGTTCTCTGATAAGGCACTATGGCTTTCTGTGAGTGGGTTGACTAGTGAGGTATTGTACTTATTCCTTGTTGTTTTCTGGGGTATTCTGATGGCTCTCTTGAGGGTCATTCTGACATATAGCAAGTTCATCATCACATTTATTATCTACATTCTGAGAAAGGTCTAGGATTTTAGGTCGAGTTGGGGAATTATCTGGAACATATTGCACATGGGGTTCTACATCATCTTGTTTGGGAGAAATAGATTGACTTTCGGGGAAACTTTAGGAAGTTGTCCTCTCATTGTAGGGCTTCTTCGTATAGGATTTTTTGTAGCCTCAGTGACCTTTTCCTTGCTAGCTTTCTTCGGTCTCTCTACTACAGGAGTAGCTAGTGCAGGAGCCAATTTTCTTTTGTTTCCTTTCGAAGCTATGGATTTTTGTGGTTCGGCTGCAGGAACAAAAGTTCCTTCTCCCACTTTCATTTTCCTTTCTTTTGAGAAGGGGTGGGGACATTTCTCTCAGGAGCAAGTGAAGGCCTATTTTCTTGAAGTTTTTTGAGTTCTATTTCTTGGGTGGTTGTTTCCACAACTGGCTCATAGGGTGTTGCATTATCATTACTGGGTTGCTCAATAGGCTCAACCTAGGGTTGCAAGGTTTTAAATTGAACAAATTCTGATCACGCTAAGGGAGAGACTTCCCTAAGGGATTTTTCAACTAATAGCTTAATTAGGGCATGGTGGGTGACATAATTTGCATTCCCCTTTTGGGTCTACTTAGCATGTTATACAAGAAATTAGGAACATTTACTGGGAGACTATGCCTTACATAGCTAAGTAACTTTAAATGATGTGCATGTAAATTTGAAAATATTCCCTCACATGTCAGGTACCTGATAATATGCATTTCTAGCTCATTGAATGGTGGAGGAAGAGACATTCATTTGCACCCTTGCTTGTTAATCTCCAAAGGAGGGTCACTTGGAAGGGTAAACTGGGATCAAGCTGACCTGGCACCATGCTCATTGGGGTAATGTTCCCCAATTGCTGGTAACCCAGTTACCTCTGCTATGTGTTCTTCTATCGCAACAACCATTAAACCCTATACAGTTGCTTGTACCTCCTTGAATGTATTCATGAATTCAGTTGCTACCTCATCAAATTCTATTAATTTTAAGAAATAACCCAACCCACCAAATGCATTGAACCTTCTAACTGCTTCAACATCTGTAAGAAAAATGTCATGAACCACTAGCTCATGCCGTTGCATCTTTCCTCCCATTTTTTCTAAAAAATTTCTTCCAAATTTATGTTGTAGCTTGTCAATCTTTCAACTCTTCTGCTCTGCAATTGATGAATACCTTATTCCCTTTTTTAAATTATCCTGAATTTAAGGTTTCAAACTGCAATTCTTAAAACTACGGACCTTTCTCTTACAATCTTTCTATTTTTCTTGACATAAACAATGATAATGACCCTTTACAGAAGAAATGATAACCCTAATTATGAGTTACCACATAGTTTAATTATATTCCTTTTAGGTCACGTCACATTCAAAAAATCTGGGATTATTCAGGAATTATAGTACGATAGTTGTGCGAGAAAATAAAGGGACTTAATGAGACAAGGCATAAGTACAGATTTGAGTTGAGAGGTAATCTTATGAGAAATGACAAGGACAATTAGAAATGATATTAGAACTTAATACACTTCCCTACCCCTTACAAAACTTAGACAAGTGTCCACACTTGGCACGAGGTGAGGAACTGGCTTAATGCCGCAATCATAGACTTATTGTAGTACTAGGTATAATTATTGAAATCTATGTGCTAAAAATGTAAATAAATTTGAAAAGTTGTACCTTTCATTTGATTACTGCACGCACAAAAAAAAGGTGGCGAGAGTGGAACAATGTTAGCGGCTGCATGTGTTGGCTGACGTGGCTCTTATTTCAAACATAGAAATTTTAAAGGAGGTGATGACATGGAGGATGGGTGGGTGGAAGGTAGAGAAATGAAATGGGTTGAAATAAGAATATAGAAATTGAATGGAGAAATGGACTTTATTTGAACATGAATTTTTTATTATGGGCATACTCAAAGGAGTGTTATGTTGAAGCTGTGGGAAGAAGGTTTGCACCCTCTGTTGCATGAAGTATTACATGTTGCTTGTTTGGATTTGTATGTCAGAATTGCTGCAAGAAGTCATCTTTTGTCTGTGGCTGATGATATAGATGTAACCGATGCCCGTTAACCATTAATTTGAATTGCACTGGATCGATGGTTGTCAACTGGATTGCTCCATTGTCAAAGACATAGTCAATTGTATATGGTCCCAGCCATCTCATATGTAGCTTTCCTGGTATCTCTTGGAATCTGGAATCATACAATAATGCCCAATCACCTACTTGAAACTGTTTGTTTTTTATATGGGAGTCATTCCACTTTGTCCTCTATTTTTGTATTGCCTCAGTGCTCTCCAATGCAGATTTGTGCATTTCATCCAAGGAATTGACATGTAGCAGTCTTTCTTTGTGTGCTGCCGGAAGGTCAATTTTTAACTCCAGTGCAGTGCACAATGTTTTGTACTCAAACTCAATGGGTAACATTTCTGCTTTCCCAAAGAGTAATTCAAATGGAGTGAACCCTATGGTTTTCTTCCATGTTGTTCTGTATGCCTAGACTACTTCTGAGAGTCGGCTGCTCTAGTCGCGGCGGTGTAGATGAACCGTTTTTTGTTAAAATGGCTTCAATCTCTCTGTTTGTGACTTCCCTGACCATTGGATTGAGGATAGTAGGGATTGGACTTTTGATGTTTGATATTGTATTCCTTCATGATTTTTTTTATCAGATGTGATGTAAATTGTACCCCCTAATTAGTTACAAGCTCTCTTGGCACACCATAATGGGTGAAGATTTCCTCATACAAAAACTTTTCTACCTTATGACCTTGTGCATGCTTCATGGCCTTTACTTCCACCCATTTGGTTAGATAATCGATGCATACCAAGATGTAGGATTTCCCATTAGATGGGGGGTATATTGGACCAATGAAATCCATGCCCCGTTTATCAAATGGTGTTACCACCACTTGTGGATGTAAGAGAATTTCATCTAATTTTGTTGGACGACCCATCCTCTAGCATTTATCACATTTTCTTGTATAATTGGTTGCATCCTTGTGAAGTGTGGGCTATTAGTAACCTATTATTAGGATCTTCAGAGTTGTCCTCTTAGTTGCAAAGTGTCCTCCACATGTCTCATCATGAAAAGCATGGAGGATATCATATGTCTCATCTTCCTGCACACACCTCCTTGTGACTTGGTCTGGACCAGTATAAAATAATGTGTTGTCAATCCAAGATAATTAGAAGCTTTTCTCAACAAGCATTCTTCTGTCCTTAGGAGAGAAATGTGTGGGCATTTTGTCAGCTGTAAGGTAGTTAGCTATATCAGCATACCATGGACTTTTGACAACAATATGAAACAAGTGTTCATCATGGAATGTGTCATCTATCACATTAGTATCTTTGTCAACATTTTGTATTCTGGATAAATATTCCGCTACTACATTTTCTTTCCCTAGCTTGTCAATGATGGTTATGTCAAATTCTTGCAAAAGAAGAAGTCGTCCTGCTAACCTTACTGAAATGGAAGGTTTGTTTATAAGATACTTGATTGATGGATGGTTAGTATGAACAAATATGGGATAGACTGTTACATAATGGCATAATTTATTCAATGCATAAACTACTCCCAGTAATTCCTTTTCAGACACTATGTAATTTAACTCTGGTCCATGTAAGCTCTTGTTGATATAGTAAATTGCATTTTCAAGGTTACTAGAATTTTGTCCTAAGACAACACCTATTACATAGTCAAAAGAATCTGTATGTGTGTGAAATGGTAAAGACCAATCATGCCCTCTAAGTACTGGTGCAGTTGTTAGAAGTGACTTGAGATGCAGGAAGGATTCATCACAGGCCAATGTCCATGCAAACTCAGCCTCTTTTGTAAGTAAGGTGTATAGAGGACTAGCTATTTGACTAAAATTTTGAATGAAATGCCTATAATAGCCAGCATGTCCTAAGAAGTATCTAACATCCTTTTTCTTAGTAGGTGTAGGCAATGTGAGAATTACCTCAATTTTTGCAGGGTCTACTTGGATGCCATCTTTTGAGATAAAATGTCCCATCACTACTCCTTCCTACATTAGCATGAAACATTTCTCATTATTGAGAGATAGGTTGTGTTCTTGACATCTAATCATCACTTTTTCCAAGTTCTTCAAAGCTTCCACAAAAGTAACACCAAATGTAGTGAAGTCGTCCATCTATATTTCCATGCAATCATGTGATATGTCAGAAAAAATGTTGATTACAACTCTCTGGAAGGTAGCTGGTGCATTACATAAGCCAAAAGGTAACACAAAATATGCATATTTTCCCAAAGGGCATGTAGATTTTGTCTTCTCCTAGTCCTCTGGAGCAATGTTGATCTGGTTATAACCGCTATATCCATCAAGAAAAGAGAAGTACTTCTTACCAGCTAAGGTATCTAGAACTTGCTCAATAAATGGAAAGGGAAAATGGTCTTTCTTTGTGGCATTGTTCAATTCCCTATAATCTACACATATTATCCATTTACACCCTTTTTAGGCACTATGACCAAAGGTGATACCCATTTACTATCAGATATTGGATATATAAAACCAACATCCAACAACTTTTGCAACTCAGTTTTAACTATTTCTCTCAAGGCTGGGTTAATTCTTCTCTGAGGTTGGCAGAGTGGTAGAATCCCTTCATTGATGTAGATTCTATGTGTGTAGAGCTTTGAGTTTAAGCCTGTCATGCCTCCATAATCCCAAGAAAAATATTTTTCATGTTTACAAAGGAGTTTAGTTAACAATGCCAATTGTTGTGGTGGCAGCTTACTGTTAACATGAAGATTGTGACCATGAGAAAGTTCCACATTGGTTGTTAGATCTAGCATTGACACTTTAGGAATGGGGCTTGTAGCTATCTCATAGGGTAAGAACTGATGGATAATATCAGGACTTTCTAGAAAGACACAGTCCTCATAGGTATACAACTATAGAATAGAGCTTTCAGAAACATCTTTTTCTATGACACACTCATTGGTAAGAATACTTTGTATCACATCATCTTCTTCTTGCAGTTTTAGAAAGCATTGTCTGTATAACATCATTAGTTGAGAAACATAATTTATCTCTTCTTCCTCATCTCCCAAATCTGGCCAAATAGGAGCACTCAAATCTGGTTGGGGTTGGGCAGGAGGATATAATGCTAGCTTCTTGATTGCTTGGCCATTTGAAATTGTCATGTTACCATATCTGCAACTAATTTTGGCATCAGTGGTGGCTAACCAAGGTCTTCCAAGGATAACTTTATAGCTAGAAAATTTTACCTTAGGCGATAATATTAGGAAGTCAGCAGGATATTCCCAGGAATCCAAAGTGACTACTATATTCTCTATGATACCATCTAGGGTGACAGTGGAACTTTCTGCAAGTTGTAACACTATTCGAGTGGTTCTCAAGCCCTCTATACTCAACCTACACATGGTATCCTTAGTCATAACATTTATAACTTCTCCCAAATCAACTAGAGCATTTTTCATAGGCTAGCCATTAATTATTATAGCAACAACTGGACTTCCATGGTCAGAATACTTTAGTATAACTATCTTCTCCAAAATAATATTTGCAAGTTGACCTATAACATGGACTATTTAAGGATCCTTTTTCTTTTGTCCATGATTTTTAAGGCTTTCTTCCTTAATGAATTTTGCATAAAGAGGAACATCTTTGATAGCTTGGAACATAGGAATATCGATATGCATGTTTTTCAGCTGCTCAAGTATATCAAATGGTGTTTCTTCTTGGGATATAGGTTTTTCCATGGTAAGCCTTTGTGGAAAGGGAGGACTAACTCAAGTGTGAACATCATTTTTTTTGGGAATATCAGTTGGTTGGACAGTATTTGGAAAAGTAGCTTCTGGAAGTGGTGCTGATGCTGCAGGAATGTCTGCAACTTCTGTGATAACAAGAGGTTCAAGTGCAGGCAGAGTGATACCAGATCTCAAGTAAATATCATATATCTCTAGTGCATAGGCAGGGTAATGTTGAGCATCAGTAGCATACATTGGTTGTTGTTGTTTCTTTTTGTTAGGATTAGGCTGTAGCTAAGCAGGTAATTGGGTTGTCTTTGGAGTGGGACTTGTGGTTGCAGGAGGTGGCATTATTGCAGGTTGAGATACTAGAGGTGGTAAGGGTGGATAGCCAGGATTTTGGTCAGGCCACTATTGAGGCCCTCTCCATTGGTTATTTGGTTTCCAATTCCCCTATGGTGGCTGCCATTGATTTTGAGGCTGAGGCCACTAGTTTTGTTGTTGGTTAGGCCATTGGTTTTGTTGTTGGTTAGGCCACTGGTTGTTCCAAGAAGCTTGGGATTACTGAGAAGGATTTTGATAATTCTAGTTTTGTCATGCATTGATTATTATAAGGATTGGAAAATTGAAAAGGATCCTAAGGCTTACCTTGTCTTGAAGCCCATGGCCAATGTTGAGAAATAAAGAACACTTTCTCATTGTCTCCTTCTATCTTCATATACTCGTTAGGAAAATGTTGGTTCTCCAAGTTCACCACCATCTTGCACCCACAATCTTTCTTTTGCTTACAGAAGTGAGGACAATAATCAACTATCTATACTTTAGCATATGCATGCTTCTTCTTGGTAGTCATGGTATCCAAGTGTGTAGCAACATCATTAATGATATCTTGCTTAAAATTTGACAGCAGATTTGATATCTCTAGCTTGGAAATACCTCAGTTGTTCCCCTTAGTAATTGTAGACCAAAATCCTCTACCCTTCTTCATAGTTGATCTTGAATAATTAAGGCATATTTTCTTAAGGTCATCCCAGGAAGATTGAGATATATCTCCTCTAGCCATGAGGTCCAGTGCTTCCAGGTAGCTATCATTTACTCCCCTCAAGAAAATGAGTTTATGTGAATCATCCTCCAGCACATGTTGTTGATTCTTTTGCATGTTGTAAAAGAAGCATGAAACATAATCTTACATAGTTTCATCTTCCTTCTGGGACATTCAAAAAATTTCATCTCCTCTCGGGACACCCCCTTGCAATACTCTTTGTATTTATGCAAAAACAAAGTCTGCATCTCATCCCAGCTAGTTGCTGCATTAGCTCCTAAGCCCATAAACCATCATAGGGTGAACTCCTTCAATGTTGCTGGAAACAACTTGAGCTTGTGACCATAAGTGTTGTAGTCAAAGCTTCCACACAGAATGTCAAACTCAAATAGAAAGTTGTCAAAGTCTTTAGTTATTAGGCCATAGAACTTTGGAAGTGCAATAGTGGATATGTTTTTGAGGTTAGCATTGGTAATAAGGCTTGGAAGAGGGAATGGAAAGGTAGGTTGTGCCATTATTGGAGGTATTTGGAAATGGATTTTTTGCTGGAAATGAACATTAGCTACAGGATTGTGGAAAATAGGTGCACTTGGAGCGGAATTATCAAGAAATCTGGCCAAAATTTTAGCAAAAGGTCGAAGGCCAACTAGATCAAAAGGCTCTGCTTCAGAGGAATATGTTGCTGGAAATTTAGGACTTGCATCGACAAAAGGTAATTCAACTTCTTCATTCAGATTTTCAGACTCTCTTGGAAGAAATTTGCCATGTACATCTGGTCTTCTTCCTCTTCGATGCATGCAAGTAATTATACAAACTTGTGAAGCAAGTTAAGGACTGAAAAGTACTATCTAGAAAGCAAGAAACTATCTAAAAATGAAAAATGACTCAATAAGGTTCTCAGCTTGACACCATCCCTGACAACGGCGCCAAAAATGGATAGCCCCACAATAGGTAATAATAATCATGCCAAATCCTCTCATAGGAATAGTGTATTCAAACTAAGGATTACTTTTCCTATCATGAAGTGCATTTAAATTGTCAACCCAGGGAGGTATACTTGAAATGGGACAACACGATTTGTGCACTAAGTCTCTCAAAGAGTCATATCACTTATGCTGCAGGAAGGAAAAATGCATGAAAGAGATCTACGCTATTGCTGCAGGAAAGTAAACACACTTAACTACTTAATGGAATTAATGCTAAAAACTATAAACTCAACTTAAACCTATTCTATCAATCCAAAGCATTCATTATAATTATCCTTGCAGGTGCTACAGGAACATACATAAGTTACAATGTTGTAGGAGGAAAAATAGTAAACTCTACTTAAAATGCTGCAAATATTAAAAGCAACTCTAACCTAGTCTAATCTAATCCACCTTCCAAGTGGGACCCCTTGGTTGGCTTCTGCTAACTACTAACACATAATATAACACAAAATTACTCCTTCATTATATTCTTAGAAACTGATTACATCATAATGGAACAATGCATGAAAACTAGAAAGAGTAACTTTGCTCTGCAAATACAATAATAATATATTTTCCAACTAACAATCAAATCCCTTTATATAGAGGATTGACACTTATTCAAAGCATAGAGATAAGTTCTAACTAAATCTCTCCATAGAAGAAAAAGGAAATGCAACAACCCACAACAACATGTAATAAAGTCTGGATGACCGATTCAACAAGATATTGAATGCTGAGGAAATATTGCAAAGCTATAATCCTATATTCCCTGAGATGGTGGCTCCTCCAATGTAGTGGGCATGTTTCTCGGTGCCATAATGATTTTCCCTGTCGCAGCTAGGACTTCAATGTTTCTTCTTTAATGTTGTCAACCCACTCGCAAGATGCTCTTTTTTCCTAGCAGGTTAGTAGCATGCAGATATATACACAAGTCAACTAGTCAATTCAATCCAAATATTAGAACACACATTCAAATATTTATATGAAGTACTGCAATATAT